>UELX01000999.1:0-53913 GCA_900480035.1 Eupelmus urozonus
AAAATCGAACTCCCATTGCCGTTTCTATGCAAGCATAGAAAATATAGCCAAGTGGCGTCTTCCCCCGGTTTACCTTAGGGATTTTTAACCTACCTATAATAATATTTAAAAAAAAAAAGCGATTATATCTAATCAATTTTTTTCATTGTACATATATTTATTGAGATTTAAATAAATTTTATTTCCTTTCAGAAAAAACTATGTTTTTTAACTTCATACGTAGTACTAATAAATAGTATTTTCAATAATGAATTCATTTAACAAGTTCTTAAAAAATTAATAAATTGTAATGTATATATGATACATGAAGTACAATTTTTTTCTTTAATATCTAAGGTGATTGGATAAAAAGATTTTTAACCTTGTTCGATTCAACACATGTCGAACATCATAAAATGCTCACAGGTAGAATACAAAGTCATGTAACATCGATTAGATTGTATCTCTCTCATTGTTAAATATCCTCATCTGTCAAGTATCGATTACAAAACGTCAACAGGCTATATCATCTCCGTCACGTCTGACACATACAAAATTTAAAAAAAAAAACAATCTTCTTTGTTGTGTCTATTAAGTGTCTATAAATAAAGCAAATCAATTTTATCTCAATCGTTATAAACTTATAACAGTTATAGCTTGTATCCGAGCTTCATGCACATACACGCTCATATTTTTTGCATGATTAATGATTTAATTCAATCAAATTAATTTGAAAATAATTTAAAGTTTGTATTCAAAACTGTACCTACCCGATAACAAGCAAACAATTCTCATAACTGTTGATACTTCAAGTAGTTGTACTATCGTCTTTAAATATAACAAATATTTTGAAGAATCTACGAATCATCTAGATTAATACGAATAAATTTAATTATAGTACAAAAAACAATTTTAATTTAATTCTTTGATAATGAGCTTGATGCTACATCTTCTATCAGATTAATTTTTTAAATAAATTTCACTTTTTATAAAACAAAGCTTTATCAGGACTTAATCCACGAGGTTTTTAGATCTCTATTTACCATTATCATAAAACTTATATACGAGTGAAAAAATTAAGATCCCATTCTTACATTATTCTAGATACATCGATAACAACCGGGGTTCACAAAACGCTCTTCTCTTATATAACTAGGGTTCTTCCCCTGCAGAAAACATTCGGATTTGACAAGAACCAGGGGTTCCCAATTAAATTTTGCCCCTGCACTTGTATGTAGTCAAGTAAATGTAAAACAAAGAAATAACACGCAAATATAGGTATATACATCGTGACCCGACTGCTACCGATTTCCTCTATGCAATGTGGACACAGTTTATTTAGATATTATTAAAAAATTTTTATCGCGTTTAAGATACAAGTTAAGTTTTATACAAACGTTTCTTCTTATAAAAAATGTGTTTCACATATGTTTTATTATATAAAAATGCGGAAACAAATTGATTTCCATCATTTTCTAGTAGTGCGTGAATAATGAAATGCACTTTCCTCAAACAAATTTAAAACTTTTCTGATATCACCGGAAACAAATTCCAATCTTAAAAGAGACTGTGTCATAAAAATTGTATCACGTATATTGTAAAGTACAATTAATTCTAGCTGATAATGACGTGCCGATTCTCGCCTTCCGATTAGAGAGATAAGCCTTCCGTAAATTACGTGGCGATTGTCATCGTTTATCATCCCACCTGCAATAGTTCTATTGCAAAAATGATAAAAATTTATTTTGAGAACATATGCAATTTATTTAAATTGTTTCTTCAAAGTTATCAGAAAATAAGTGTAATAAATTCGTTTTAATTTAATATGATCATTATTTAATATATTTATAAATATTTTTTATACTTTCTAAAAACGTGTTAAGTGTTTTTTGTATTTGTTTTCTGAATTCTTTTTTGTCAAACAGACCATGTTCTTAAAAATTTTGGTTATAGAAATGAAAAGTAAAAAGAATTAATGTGTTTATCCATTTGGTTCGATCCGTTTAAATATTCATCAATCATATAATATTTTGAATGAAGTAATTAAATTGCAATTTGTAAAGCTTTTATCTGCTATTTTAGCGTAAATAAAATTATATCACATTCAAGTACTGTTTAATAATTTCATATTTTAATTAAACATCTAAAAAAAATTTAAAGATTTTATTTCATTATTTTAAGAAGATGTTTAGCAATAAATAAACATTTTTTCATTTTTAAATAAAAACTCATGGATACATAATAGTATTTTTCTAATAACTCATCGTAATTTACTATGTATAAGAACTTTACTTTTGATCTAGTCAATGTAAAATTCTGTAAACTGGAGGAAAACATAATTTCTTAGTATAAACCTATCAACAAACTTTAAAGTTGTATAAATCAATTGTAGATACTTTATAGTTTTTACTATAGCGATGCATTAAATATAATATTTTAGTATAACAATAATTAAGTGATTATAATTAAATGAATTATGCGTATGGAAAAATAATGTGATGTTTACCATATTAATTTTATAAATTATGAAATAATAATGAGTAATAAAAAATTTTGCATTTAATCGTAAAATTATAGAACTGCAAGACCACATCCAACTCCAACCGTAACTAATTTCTAAAAGCATAAACTCCAAAGCGAGCTTGCGTCACCTTATTATATATTTTTCTTATTCCTATTTACGGCGAGGCTAATTAATTAGGCGCTTGCCGCAAAAACGTTTTATTACATCCGCAGCTCTAGCGGCCAGGCCGTGAATCTCTCCGAGCTGTCAAACTTTTTTCCCCCAGCCACCCTTACGACTTTAACCTCTCGCTCTCCGGGCATGAGTAATTTGAACCAATTTTTCCCCGCGGGCTTCCGACACCTTCTCCGACCTTTTTCGCGCGCAGAAAAATTCGCGGAAACGAGGAGAAAGCCGTTCGCCCCCGTGACGCTCGCTCTCGTCTAGCTAATGTATAATCGCTTGCGCGCGCGCGAGCCGACGTTGATTCATCGCGCCCGCCGAGAACTCGAGAGCCGCGGGACGTGACGTAGGTGTCGAGACTCATCGACGCCCGCCGCCACCGTCTCTTTCTCTCTTTCTCGCTGACTATGAAAACTGCTTCCTCACCGAGCCAACAAGCGCCAGCCGGTATTCTTATCTCCTCGAGCGCAAGACTTCGATTTTTATTGCGAGGGATATATGGGAGTATTGGCGAGTGGAATATGGGACGAATTTTTTGCTGCTTTTATGACGTCAATTGGGTTTGCTTGCGCTGTACTATGGGCTAAAGCTTTAGGGGAAGTACATTTATTTGTATGTTTTTTTTTTTGTTTGGTCACCGCTTCCTCGGAAAGGAAGCTTTTCAATGATGATTAAAATCGAATCTTTTGATAATGTCAGAAATGCGACTCTAGGCTCGACCTCCAGCAAAGCGCTTATTTTTTGATAATGTGAATTAATGATATCAATATGAAGTATTTATAATGAAGGAAGTATTTTAATAATAATGACTCTCAATTAATTTAACTATTACTAAATTATTGTTAATAATTATTAGAGCCATATTAAATTAATTCGTTCTAAATAAGTTGTACGTATTACACAAATCTATGTAACGCTTAGTTATAGACTTTACTTCAAACTGTCAAATTAAATCGTATGTAGAAATGATAAATTTAATATTTGTTCTTAAAATTAAAATATATAAAACTTAAAATAAAAAAGTTAAACTACAAATACATAATTAAATATTCAATTTGTACGATCAAGACATTAATACCATTTATTTTATTGAAATTATTAAAACACAAATAAAATTGTGCATGTCAGGAATTATTAAACACAAAATTTTCAATTCTATATCGATTGATTAAAAGGTCAAAAAAAATTAAATAGACCGTTTGTGGAATAATTATAATAATAATAATAATTAATGATAAATAATTAATGCCTTGCAAATTAACTAAAAAATTTTATCATACAAAAATTTTTTTATAAAATTCATATAGTTATCAAAAAGTTGTTCAGATATCGCATCAGACCAAAGTATATAAGTGTACTTTTGAATAATTATTTCCGGACGTTTTCTGATAAGTTTATTGTAATCTAAGTAAATAAATTTTTAATCAGGTTACTTATTTTTATATAATTTGTAGAGTATCAGATTTTAACTCGTTTTCACCGATATTAGTACTAATTTTAAATATAAAATCGTTAAAAATAAATAAAAAATTGAACTTATCTAATTATGCCGGAAAATCCGCGAATATAATACAACAAATATGCCAAAGTTAAATAAGAGAGATATGAAAATAAGTATGCTACTCTAAAAAATTAATATTTGCTAAAAATATTTGTTTTTTAATAATTTTTTTTTC
Source organism: Eupelmus urozonus (assembly GCA_900480035.1). Classification (NCBI taxonomy): domain Eukaryota; kingdom Metazoa; phylum Arthropoda; class Insecta; order Hymenoptera; family Eupelmidae; genus Eupelmus; species Eupelmus urozonus. The sequence goes on from UELX01000999.1 coordinate 4,342, forward strand.
TTTTTAGATGAAATTAATAATAAAAACTGAAGAAAACTATAAATTTACTCACGATCTATATCCCTAGGTTCGTATACAATTATATATATTATATATATATTGTGATTATATTTATATTTAGTTTTGTAATGATACTTAACGAAATATCTGGTTTTAACTCGTTCCCTCCGATCTTGGTGTCGCAATTAAACATTAAAACCGAATTTTTCGAAAACATGAAAAACCGATTTAATCAATTATATCGGGAAGCCAATGATTAAGATCTTTAATTTGGCTTATCAAAATGTATAAAATATTATATTACGATTTAATAAATTGTAAAATAATTGTTGTAACATAAATATATTTAATGAGTGTAAGTATATTATTAATCAATTTTTTATTTATCTCGAACATAACGGAAAAAACAAGATAAATTACTAAACTGAAATTTTTTAAAATATTGAACTTTTCTGACTAGACGTACGTCATAAGTTAGTATTTATTATCCTTTTAGATATATAAATTTATATTGTAAGATATCTATGTAATGTATACAATTTGAAGTGGCTTTTTATTTTCGGCGTTTTTTTTTTAATTTAATTTTATCTTTAAAATTTCTTTTTTAATATCAAAGCTATAAAATAAATTAAATAAATATTATATTAAATAAATACATCATTAAAAAAACAACAATTAAAAAAAAAATAACAATTAAAAAAAAAACATTTTTAGTTTACATTTATTCGTATTAAATAAAAATCTTTTATTTATATTTCGGTTTTAATATTTTCAGAAAATTCAATTTTTATAGGTATAACTTTGGAAAGTTTTTATCTAAAATACGATAAACATAAAAAAGTATTTTCCATGACAAAAGTTTAATTTAACCTTATTAATCTATTGTACGTAGAAACGTTACTTGCAATGGATACTTTTCATATTTGGACACACAACTTAGTAGCATGACCAATTGAAAAATTCGAGACTTTTTAAAGTTAATAATCTAGCCTTTTAGATTGCAGTTGTACACAGAAATTGTTAACTTAAAATACAATTTTAAGCTAGTTATGATTTTGTTGACAACAAATAATACAAAATTTATATTAGAAAGAAAATTATAACTTAAAAATGATATTTTTTTTAAAGATTAAAATAAAATTTTTTCAAATTTCTTTTAAAGAATTTTGAAATATGCATTTGTGATTAACGCGTACTTTCTAACCTACTCAAAATATTTAAACAAAAATATTATTTGTTTTAAGGACTCATGTAATTGCGTTATCTCTATTTGTTTCTTTGATTAATTTAATTTATCTTCTCATGTTTAACAATCTTTTATCTTCTTTAGTTATTTTCTACTTGCACAAAAGAGCATGTTCAACATTGAATTTAATATATCTTAAAAAAAAAAACAAGAATCACTTATAAAGAATTAGTAATATTGGATTTTATTTTTAAATACTATTAAACACCACCTAAAGCCTCATCAAAATCGATTTCTCAGATATGTAGTATTTCCTTTGCGAGAAAAAATTTGTCAATTTGTTTTTTAAAGGATTGATTATTTAATTTATTTAATAAACTGTTAAGATTAATAATTAGAAAATGTTAAGGCAGAATAATAAAAAATATCAATCGATATAAATCTGCAATATCTCTCAGTGCTCGTATAATTAATTTTTGAACAAATTTACGCGGTTATCTCGCTAAAAATGCCCTGATTGTTTATATTTCGCTGCAACTGATCAAATCTCGCCAGTAAGCACTAAGTAGTCGTCAGAAGCAGATCACAATCACACTGCGTCAATGCAAAACAATGCGTAATCGTATCTCAAAAATCGAAAGATCGAGATCTCCGATCGATCAGCGCTACGCGTCCTCGAAAGGCCTTATCAGCACCAGGAAAAATGCGCCTCTCGCGTGCGCGCGCGCGCGCCTTCATATAAAGGCCGATTTTCAAACTTTGATCGATCATACGAGACGCGCACCTTTTGCAACGATCACTCGTCGGCGAACATAACGCGATAAGCTGCAGCGTGTAGGTTCGCGCGTCAAGCAACAGCGCCAGCAGAGCACCAGCAGCAGCAGCAGCAGCAGCAGCAACAGCAGGAACAGTAGTTGCAGGGCAGGAGCAGGAGAAGCGCATCCAGCAACGGCAGAAGAAGCATACGAGACAGAGGGAAGAAGAAGAAGAAGAGGAACGAGCGAGAGCAGAGCGCCGGAGATTGGCCGGGCTCGCGCGCGCGCGCACGCGTTCGCCCCCCGAACCGCTCGTGGAACCGGCTATCCCCACCACCGCTCGCTGCACCTGTCTGCGCGCAGGCCCCGCCCAGCGACCAATCGGGCGCGCCTCCCCACCCCCTCCGTGCCACCCCCGTTCCACGGCTCGAACTGGTGGGGGGCAGCTCGTCGCGCGAAAGCCCATCTTTGCATTTCCCACCTCCGGAAAAGCTTTTGCACGTCATCCCTCTCTCTCCGTCTTTCTCTTTATCTCTTTCTCTCTCCCACGAGTCGAGTCCCTTGAAGCTCGTGTGTCGGGGGCTTCTCTCTCTCTCTCTCTCTCGGTCTCTCTCTCTCTCTTTCTCTCTCACGCTCGTGCGGTACCGGCTATACTAGCCGAGCGAGAGCTCGCGTGGCCGACGACCTTGTCTCAGTCGTCGCTCCGTGGCCGGCGCATCGAGATTGCTGCTCGAGACAGCTCGACACGCATATAGTTGGCTGACAGAGCTCAGGCAAGAGAGATACGTCTGGCAGGCAGGCAGAAAAAAGAGTCGCGAGTGACTGGTGCGAGAGAGCGATTCCAGAGCAAATCGGCAGTGGTGATTGAATAGAGAAAGGCGATCGGTACACATCCGTGCGTGAGATTAATCGTGCGACGTTGTAATAATTGGTGATTCTAACTAATCCGAGGAAAGAGGAGCGAGGAGAGAAAGGCCGTCCGGAGTCTAGCGCAGATCTCGGGACGCAGATATCGGTTTAAAAAGAGAAATCGGGAAAGTATAAAATAAAAGAGAAAAGAGAGATAAATCGGTTGGTGCTAAACAACATCGAGGGGGGCGCGCGCGGTGGCTGAGAGCGGTGATGCCCGGCCGGTGGTGGCGATCATGCTGCTCGGCCGGTGGTAGATTGGTGGTGTCTGTTGGTACCAGTGGTGCATCGGCAGCGATCAGTGCGGGAGCGGGAACCAGGGCCGGACCGCTGGTGGTGGTGCTGCCCTGCGAAAGATGCTGCTAGCGGCGCCGGCGGCGCGGAGGCTGCTTGCCGCCCTCGTGCTCGTCAGCGGCCTGGCGAGCCTCGCGCTCGGCTGCGGCCCAGGCAGGGGCGGCGGCCGCCGACCGATTCTCAGGAAGCTCACGCCCCTCGTCTTCAAGCAGCACGTGCCCAATGTCAGCGAGAACACCCTGCCGGCGAGCGGACTGAGCGAGGGCAGGGTCTCCAGGAACGACAAGCGCTTCAGGGACCTGGTGCCCAACTACAACGCTGATATTGTTTTTAAGGACGAGGAGGGCACCGGGGCTGATCGCCTCATGACGCAGGTGAGTTTTTTTTTTTTATAGTTTTCTTTTTATTTTTATATGTGTATTGCGATTTGGCTAGGGTCCTTTTAAATCGAGGCGATACCAGTCGGTTGAGATCGGTTTTAGGTTGCTGGGATCGAGGGACGCGAGCAACGTTTGCTTTACGATCCGCGAGCTTCGGAGCTGTTTTTAAAGTGCCGAATGTCGGGCCGGCGATTTTACGTTTAAGTTATTACAAGCTTTGTGGTGCTGCTTTTAAATTCCTCAAACGTGACTCAGGCAGGCATAAAACGAAGATATTTTTATGTTAAGGCATTTGCATTTCGCCAACTTTTTGCCGTTAACAGTTTGGATTTCGGATACTTTTGAAATTAAATATTTCATCAATCTCACGCTCATATGGTCAGTAGACCGGGGGAGAAACGAAAAATTCATCACTAACGTATCAACAATGTTTTGATCAATTACATAATTCTTACATGATTTAAAAGTGAATAAACGCTTAGTTGTCGACAATTCAGCGCTCACCCTCGAAAGAAAATTAAAAATCATCTATATAAAGGCGAAGCGTTTTCTAAGAAGTGTGCTCACGTAAATTTAGTATTGTGCGGCTTGCGGGCCGCGCTGGGCCCGCGGGGGCCTTTTAGTGAAGTTCCATTATACGAGGGAAAGGTACCCTCATAAATAATTTATAATGAAAACACTTAAAATCCTTAGCGCAGTCCGCGCTTAGACAAGAAATGATCATGAAACTTTACGATGCAATAAACGGAGAAAATACATTTATGAACTTTCGATAGACTTTTCGTGTGCATATAATCCCCCTCGAGCAATAAATCCTGCGCCGTCGGAAAGGATTTCGGAGCAGCGCCTCGCACACTTTTTTCATTAATCCTTTCTCAATTTCGTTGAGAGACGTTTTTTTCGCAAATTCGAGTCGATAAACATTTTCTTCGCGTAGGCTTTGTCGTGACTTTAAAGAAGTGGGAAACCGCGGAGAAAGGAAATTATTGACTCTCGATGTAATGACTCGAAAAGAGAATCAACAGGTGTGCAGCTCAGCGCGCGACGGTCCCGCTTGTACTCATCTATTTGCCATTCGTTTCGCGTCTCTCTGTCAATCAATCGCTTTCATACGTCGACTTTTCACGCGCCATTGTCCTCTAATTGACGCGCCCCGGCTGTTTTAATAAAAGAATGTTAAAGTACGTGAATTCTACAATGTATACATATACCTTTGCTTCATGCCGCCCTCTCCAACGGCAAACATTTTATATTTACAAATAACACAAGCTTCAGTTTCCTCCCAAACCAGTCCGTCTAATCAAGCAGCGATTTTCCCGGCATTACTCACGCGCGACTTGTTTTCCACTCCACATAATACACATCCTCACGTCGCCGTCGACATCAGACTTTGGGCGCCAGACGCCCATCGCACTCTTCCAAAACTAGGCCCGATTTTTTCCTCACTTGCGCGACCGTGCAAACATAGTGTCGTGCGTATATATACATATACACACAGGAGAGAAAGAGGGACACGGCGCGCTCTCCTTTTATCTGGTGTATTATCGAGCGGCGCGCGGCCTTGGATATAACAGCAGCAGCAGCAGCCGGCGAAATCGGGCTTCTGTCTCGCCTTGGGCAAGGCCCGAGGAAAGAAGGACGAGAGCGCCAGGCGGTAGATAAGCTGACGTGTGCGTGTGTATGTGTCTTCGGCCCCGATTTTTCGGCTAATCGCGTTAGATGCCTAGCGATAGATATGTATATGGCTCTCTGTTGCTTTAAATACGGGGGAGTAAGTGTATAGGCTTCTGCCTTTTCTTACGTTACTCTGGGTTAGAAGGAGGCATTGACGCTTGGAAAAGTAGAGATGAATGGAGCGCGAAAGTTTGTGCAAGACTTCATTGTTTACGGAGCGGTGAAAGAGTTTTTATTGTGCTCGGACGAAATATTACGCGATAATATGCAAAAAAGCCTCGTAAAACGTTTCGACGCTGCACTCTTAAAGCGGTCTCGTTCGCGCGCACAAAGCATTATTTATACGCGAACTCGTAATATACATTGCATAAATTACCGGCGTATTCGGCGCCATACATTTTAACACTTGCGGTAGCGTCGAGCTCGCGCGCAGGCTTTAAATAGCGTGTGTATATACATCCGAGCCTCGGGCTTATCTCCGGTTACGTTGTTTCCAAAATCGTCCTGATAACGCCGGGTTATCTGAAACATAAACAGCCGCGGACGGTAGAAAGTCCTTAAAAAGATTGTTTATATGCACTCGCCGCGATGGGGACTTTCTATTAAGCAAATATATACTTTCTCGTCGGCGTGCGGCTAAAGTTTCAGCGGAAAATTCTACTTCGAGTTTTAAAGAAGCGTAAAACATTTTCGCAATATAATCGAAGCCTGGTATAATCAAACTCGAATTCCTGCTAATAATCGCTCCTATCCCAACGATCTCTCAGAGCATCCCTAAAGCTTCCATCTCGCGTTTATTCCACGTTCGCAGCTCTCTCGCTTGCGCGTGCAGCTTTCGGAAAGTCCGTCTCCCCGCGGGGCTGGAGGGCGCAGACGTCCGCGCAAAAAGCGCGCTCTCTCCGGGCTCGCGCGCAGGGCAAAAAGCCCGGCTGTTTGTATATCTATATACGCCTGGCCTCGCGAATCCAATCAGCCGTTGGCTCTGCGGCCAAGGCTCGCGCGCGGTATATATATACACGAGAGGAGGAAAAAAAAGGAGGAAAGCGAGAGAGAGAGAGCCGTGGCCAAGGGAATTAAAAGAGAAAAAAAAGAGGAGCCAGAGGAGAAAAGAAAAATAATAACAAAAGCCGGGCCGAGAGAGAGAGAGAGAGGGCGAGAGAGCGCGCAATCGCGCAGCTTTATCGCGCAGCAGGCAAAAACCCGTCCGAGAAAACAATAATCCAGGAGAGAGAGAGAGAGGGAGAGGAAGAGAGGGAAGAAATATCGCCTTGGAAGCTAAAGAATGGAGTGTGCGCAGCGAGCGCAAGTGGGGAAGAGAAAAAATCGGTCACGCATAGCGACTCGCGGGGGGGGGGGGGCGTAAATCAGGCCCTCCCCAAGGAAAGCGCCTAAAAGGAGGAAGCAAGAGAGAGAGAGAGAGAGAGGAATAAATAGGGGGAAAAAGCTGGGCTCGCGCGCGCAGGCTCGGCGCTCGCGCTCTCCTAAGTGATTGTGGGTAGGTTTATGGCGGCCATAACCGGTGTTTGGTTTGGCGCGTTAAAGCTCCTCCAATTACGGCAAATAAACGTAATGACGTACTCTCCCTCTCGCTCTCTCTCACTCGCTTTTTTTACCCTCGCTCTCGCTCTCGTGTGCCCGTCGCTCTTTTAATTTTCTTTCTCCTCTCTCCCGCTCTCTATCTCTCGCGATGCCCCCGAGAGATGCGTAGCTTGGGATGCTTTTTTCTCGCCTGCTTTGCCTTTCTAAGCACATCCAGAGCTTTTAGTATATGCTACTTTCCGTTCTTTGCTTACTTTTACGTTGCACTCGAGACAGCGACTCACCGGTCATCGCGTTCAAACACTCTCAGGGATAATAAATAATTTTCAATTAATCCCCCCAATAATTACCCTAATCGACTAAAATATTTCGCCTCCAATCCAATAAAGCAGCCGCAGCAACGTCGAGAAACGTCTCTTAGCTCTCGCGGGGAGGCAACAGGTCTAGTGAAATCCGAGTCACAATGAAATCAGCAGGTGCGAAGTCGTTGAACGCGCTCCGTAGCCGCGCGACACACATTCTCTCTCTCTTTCTTTCTCTCTCAAGCTCGAAGCGAGAAAAAGCGAGGTAAAAGAAGACGCCGAGTCACACAGGCAACAGGCGCAGAAAGAACAGGGGAAATCCGATATCGCCTGCGTGTGTTTGCACGCGGATAACGCCGAGAGAGAGAGAGAGAGACGACCTACTGTACGCTGCGATGCAGCTTTTTTTCCTGCGACTAAGCCGGCCGCAGATTAGACGGAAAGCTGAGGCTGCTTATTGAGCCTAGTTTGCGGGCTTTATCGTATTGTAGTCGCGGAGCCGAGTGACTGGTAATTGATAGGGGCGCTGCGCGAAATTAATACTTCTGTGTGTGTAGTGCGATTAAGCGCGGTTTTATCGAGTGTATAATAAAGGATTGATCGAGTCCATTTTTGAGTAGGATTAATTCATACTTTCTTTTTTAAACAATCGTGCGATTGCTAGCCTGAGTCATCAATAGCAAATACACTACACGCGCCGAACTAACTCATAGCTGTACTAACGGTAGCAATTCCTAAAAACTCCTGAAAACACAATCGCACAAAAACCTCTACAAAATACGTAAAACACACCCACACCTTATCTCTTCCGGGTCTCTCTGGCAGGTATAGGCCAACCTGGCATACATAGAGCCACGTGTCGCGCGCGTGCGGAAATCGCTAGCAGCCGCGCGGGGTGTTGAATGACTCCGTCTGTTTAAGGGCTGTAACACGACACCTCGGGACACGTGCGCGCCCAGCTTTTATCCAGGAGCGACACTTGCGACGTCTCTGTTCCGCGGAAACCGATAGACGAGCGAGATTGAAACGTCGCTCGTCTGCCTCTATATATACATGCTTTATATTTCGCGCGCGAGCCGCTGTGTCACGGGTATAAATCGATAGCCGATTCAAAGTCGCTCGTGTATACCAGAGCTATAAATGTTCCATTTGCCTTTGAATGCCGTGTCGATCTAACTATCTTCGATATACAAAGTGTCAGAGATATACAACCGCAGGCGGAAACGCGCCGTTCGCTTAATCCGCGAATTTACACTCGCGCAGAGTCAATAAAGCCATGAAAATAAAAGGAATCGAGCATATAAAGCTTAAACGCAAGCAGGTGCTAAGTAACGCCCGCGAGCTCGGCACTATAAAACGGATATGTATAGGAGTAAGGAAAAAAGCAAGCGGCAGTCTGCGTTATTTAAACACGCGCAATTGTATACGAATCGCATAAAATTGAGTATATAGAATTTTTCTCGGCTACCCGCCGTAAATAACGCAGCGAGCTCGATAAAGCGTCGATTCCGCGTTGTTGCGCGAGATTTGCTTTATGCTAGAGAGAGAGGATGCTTACTTTATGGAGGCCCGTTCGCTCAGGGGCTTTTGCACGCTTGAGCTTGATTTGTGAAACGGCCCGTTTTCTCTAGTGCGGAACGGCCGTTTTTATTGAAATTTGACGTTAATGATAATTGTAAGGCTGACGGCGAAAATTGCAACTTTCTCTGATTTAAGTGGATATGCTCGCTGTCTTTGTGCGCGCGACCGTGCGTTTAAGGCCGCTTGTCAGGCAGGATAATTTCGGAAATATTTAAGGTGCGTTTGATGCCGGAGGTATGCCGCTGCAAGCGTTATGAAATTGATCGCGAGAGAGGAAGCTATTATTTGCGTTGCGTCATGCGTTTACGTGTGCAGCGGTAATCTGGATCGTCGATACGACGGTGACGTTTTTTTTTCTTTCCGGATTCGCAGAGTCACTGTATCGGGAATTGGTTATCGGCAGTGAATGTTCAGTTTCTCGAGTGTTTCCTTTAATTTTGACAATTTCATTTCCCTAATTTTGTGAGTCACTTAGATACCGAGTACTAATTTCTCACTTTCAAACAAAGCTAAGCCATCGAAAAAAAAACCATAAGCTCTAAATCTCAAAGCAGTAATAAAGTTATTAAACCCGAAGCCAGATCCGTTTCCGCAGAAAGGCAGCAGCCGAGAAAAGCAGCCAACAAATCCCTGCAGCGCAGGCCGTTGCCTTCTCTCGCAGCCGCTTAGCTCTCGACTTGCTAATCGAGCCTCGGTACAGCTCCGCTGATTTTTCGAGCTGGCTTGTTGAGTCTGAGAGGCGCATAGCAGAGCTCGCGCCTTTAAAAAACACGCGGCTTTTTCTCTCGCTCGCGCGAATGTTAAACACGCGTCTCGTTTGCGGAGACGAAATTCGCTCTCTCGGCGAGTGTAAATCCGGGAATTATGGTAGGTGTATATAGGGTTGGGTGTCGAGTTATGAAGTTATATCAAGCGCGCTTGCGTCAGAGAATTAATGCATATTTATGGATAGTAAAAATTATAAGTGCGACAAAATAACGCGATATATAAGCTTAATAACGTCGCTAGAAGAAACTGCAGTAGGGAAGAGAGATGCACAGAGGATGCGAAGAGAGCTTTGGGAGCTGGCTCTCTCCGCCATGATGCACGAGCCAGCGAGAGCCGTGTGTACCTGTACATGTGTGGAGATGCCGAGTATATATATGTATAGATATATATATATATATATACATATATGTAGACGGGGGGTCAGCGGCGGGTCATGGCGCAGGCTGCCTCTATGGCGGACCATCGCTGCTTTCTCTTCCTCCTTTTTGCTCCTTCTCGTTCTTTCTCTCTCTTCCTCGCTCGCTCTCGCACGCTGCCCGCTTACATATATATACATACACAGCGCCGAGAGAGGCTCGTATATGCCGCACGACTCCCCCACGGCCTTTCATCTTCCCTGCGCTCTCTCGCAGCATCTCTCTCTCTCTCTCTGGCTATATATGCGAGCGTTCGCCGCGTATATGCAGCGTTGCTGGGTAAGGTAGACTGTGGCTTGAAGAAGCTAAGCGAGCGCCTCAATGGAGCTGATGTTCGCGTCTGGAATGCGAGATGTGGATTTTTGTAGTCAAGGCTTTTCGGTAATGAGGGTTTTTTTTGTTGCTGGTGGATTTTTGGGGGTCGAGAGGGAAAAGGGAGATTGCGCAACTGTTGCGCTTGTGGAGGATAGAGGCGAGGGGCCGAGGTGAAAGGTGCATCGGTGCTCGGTGAAAATATCAGATTTTTTAGACGTGATGAATTGAAAATAAAAGTCGCCGGGAAGGTTTGAGGTGGAAATAATATCCGGCGCGTTCTAGAGAAGTTGTATATTCTTGAAGATTATTTATTAAAGATTTGATGGAGATTTAAAATGTAATGGTTAGAGTTTAGGTGAAATAGTTTTTCTTGATCTCTCGAGTTTTTAGAGAAGTTTATTTTACATTTCCTAAAGCTTAGATATGGTATAGGATGAATAAGATAAGATTTAGATAAAAAAAGCGAGCATGTGTCCGGTCTTTCTGAAATATTTGTACAGATCCTTCTGGTTGTCGGTTCGTTTTCTGAAAAATTTGTAGACTCTTCACAGGTAGCACAAAACCAAAACTGATTACTCTCTTTTTCACCTAATCGCATAAAAATTAACAAAACTTCATTATTTACAAAAGCTAATGGGGCCACTCATCAACCATGTAGATTTAAAAAATACGCGAATCAACGACTTACCTTTCTCCACCCACACCCCCCTCAAATCACACTCCTAATCAACGACGATCCACCCATCTCCAAACCATCCGAACAATCCACAGCCCACCTTTCCTCTCACCATCCACACGCCAGGCATCGCATCAAGCTCAAAATGAAAAAGAACGAGGGCACGCAGCTAATACTCGAGAGACACCAAAAGTCCCCGCTGTCGTCGCTTTGTCGTCTCCTTTCCTCAAGCCGCGAGCCCGTAAAGTGATCCCCGGGGGCAAGGGCAGCAGACGGACGACCACTTCCTTCCTCTCCGCGGCCTGCCCGCCAGGATCCGATGACCAGCTGAGGTCGCGCACGCCGACGACGACGTGGGAAAGGATCGCACCATGATACTCCCTCTCTCTCAATGTGTGCGAGTGTGTATACCGCCTGGAAGCAGCCTGGGCCTAAGCAGCGCGCGCGCGAGCCACGTATATAGGGCCCTATCGTATTCCGTGCGCCGGATTCCTCTCCCCGCCTGAGAGCATCCAAGCTCCTACCTTTTTTTGCTTTTTCTAGAGAGGCGCGATGGTTGTTTTTTCGCCAGGAGCGGCCCGCGAGCTTCTCTTTTTGGGCAGTTTTTGCTTTTGTCCAGAGGAGGGGGGCGACTGCCTATTGGGAAAGAATGCGAGGCTGATGGCGGCGGAGTGATAAGGGAGAGGGAGCGGGGCGATTTTTAATCTAATTAGTAATGTGTGCCGCTCGGATTAGATTACCTTTTTTTCTCTGGCTTCTCTCGCGCTCGGCCGGCTAGTGTGGATGTGCGCCGGCTGGACTTGCTGAAATTTATTGGGCCAGAGTTAAACTTTTCTGACGGGTTGGTAATTCTGTTTTTTTTCTTCTTTTTTTAATTTGAGATAGTGTTTTTTGTTGGAGCTTGCTGTGGGTAGGTTGTAAATTGAATAGGCTGCCGGAATCGGGGCACTAGCTTGTCTAATTATTAGTATATAATTTCAGCTATTAGCAGCTCCTAATGAAACTAATTAATTTTCTCACGATCTCCAAAAGCCAGCCCCAACCCAAAAGCAAAATACCAATCCCATCCAAAAATCTCCCGAGAAAAGCACATCTCGCATCCAGCCTCTGGCGCTCTGTCACGCCGCTCACCCACAATTTATTTCCCTCTTATCTAGCGAACGCAACCGCGCGGCCATTAATTATATCCACGCGCGAGAGCCAAGAAAAACAGACCGCTGCATCAGGCGCGTGCGTCATCCGCTTTCGCAGAATCCGCGGGCGCGAAAGCTCAGCGGCAGCTGCGCGCGTATACAAGGCGCGAACATGCGTCGGCGGCGGCGGCGGCGCTATCCACGCGCATAACCTACGAGCCTACTTCGACGAGGAAAAGTCCCGTCTTTTTTCCTGCTCGCGCTTGTATAATCGCGGTAATACTCTTACGCGCTTTGAAAATTCAATAGCCAGGAAAAATGCAGTTTGTAGTTTCTGAATGAGCGGTTAAGTGGCCTCTTCGACCGACGTTACGTCGGTTTACTAAGCGTTGCGTTAACGTCTAATCTTGAAACGTTGCTTCAGCGGAATATGACGTTAAGCGCGAGAAACGGATTTGTTTGCAGAAGCCGAGCGCGGCGATAATTCATCGTTGAAAAATTTTTCAGCGCGCCAGCTACAAATCAGAGCTCGCTCTCGTATCCATTATACAATGCCCGCCGCGCACAGACAGTCGAGTATATATACGTAAACGCACACAATGAATTCGGCCGCTGCGATTATGACTCACCGGCGGCAGGCTCTGTGTATGCTTGCACGGCAGCTAAATAAATAATTGCATAATTCATGCCCCGGCATTGTCCCGCTGCAGCGGCCCGGGGGCTATATTCGCGGCCTATTTGCGCAGAGCCACGCCGGCTGGAGTGCACGTATATATATAACATCGCTATTGTCATCCTCTCTCTGTCTCTCTCGTTTGCTTCACCTATATACCGTCTGTGTATATATCTCCGGCGCGGAGAATACAACATCGGCTTAAGCTGGTTCGGCATTAATGGGATCCCGATGAGGAGAGATAGGGTTGGAGCGCGACACGCGCCTTTTATCTTGTAGATCGGCCTTCGAGAGGGTGTGTTATTAATATGGAAATCGTGTACGGATGCAAGCGAAGAAGCCAATTTGTATCCTCTCGGCTTCCTTTCTTTTTTCTCTATCCTTCCCTTTCGGGCCTTTTCTCTTATCGGGCCCTCTTCGTCGCGCGCCGTGTCTATCTGACGTAAATTAGACGCTGACTTATATCTCGGAAATTGACTGGAGAATTATTGTTTTTTAATACAGCCGCTCGTTAATTGGATATGCAGGCGTTATCGGCGTTTAGCTTGACGCTCGTAAAAGCGGAACAGTAGTAACAGTACAGACGACCGGGCAGGAAATCATCCTGACGCGTATACAAATAAACAGCCAGGAATTCCAAGTTTCCGGGATCTTATGGCTTCGACGGCTCATTAAATCAATGGCTCATTCGGAGGATCCATAGCCCCGTTGGCGTATCGCCGATGTCCATTAAGGAGGCACTGTTATAATCCAGCGCCTTATCTCCTCGGTATCCCAGGCTGCGTATATAAATTCACGCGTCGATTTAACCACGCGCAGCCGGTCGGTATTATAAAAATTCCGCAGGATTTTCACCGCATGACCTGCGTGATGGATTAAAGTAAAGAGCAAATTTTCTAATAATAATTTGCTTATTATACTTTATTAACGATTTTCGCTGCGTGTAATTAAATAATCCAACCTAATTGTAGCTTATTTATTCCCCCAGCGTGTCGAAAAAATCAACCGCCTATATTAACACTGTTAGCGTCAATAGACCGTATATAAATACGTCACAGATCCAAAGCTCTCATATCTTTAAAATAATAACACATATCAATTACCCAGGCGAATCTAAACTATACACAACGGCGTACACATTGCGCAACTACATAGCGGCTCCGCTCGGCGTAAAAAAAATCGTCATTCCCCTGGCTTATTACTAGCCGCGCGCGCGCGCGCGCAGCACAGAGAAATATGTATCCGAGTCGCGAGTATCACATATAAAATGATTACAATCCTCGGCTAACGGCGGGCATTTATAATAATTGCGGTGCGCGCGCGAGCGACTGTCCGATCTCGGTCTAAGATCGACGATCGGTAATTGGGACGGGCTTATAGGTATCCCTGCAGGAAGACTTCTTTCTCCTGCGCGTATGTGTGTGTACACGCACAGCTATATGAATCATCGCGCGTACGTGTGTAGCTCCTCCGGGCGGCGCGTAGGACGACGGAGAGGGAGAGAGAGTTCCCCGACAAGCAGCGAACAACCGCGCCGCTTATTCAAATACATTCAATTAATTTCCATAGGACGACAACAATGGCTCCCCGGCGCGACTGCCCTTTCCTAAGCCTCGCGTGTGTTCCTCCCGCTGGCTTTTTGGCTTTTTACGCAAGCGCATGTGTGTCTGTGTCTGTGTGTGTGTGTGTGTGTGGGTCAAGCGCTCGAGAGTTTGGAAGGGTCTTTAGGGAAATTTATGGGCAGGCGCGAGTTGGATTCTTGAAAAATAGCGCCAGCCTCGTGTGAAAAGTTGGCCTGCCGGAGCCCTGGCTTTTCCTTCTTGTAGCTTCTTTTTTTCCTGCGCTCACGCTGCCACGGGATTTTTATAGTGTGATTCACGGCGCGCGCGCGCGCGTTTCTTTACGAGCCGCTTGATTTTTTGACGAGCGCCCGTGGACGGCTGGGGTATTATGAGAGGGTGCTTAGTGGATATTAGTACACAGTTTATAGAGTGGCTACATTTTTCTTTCTCGGGGCCCGCTGCTATAAGCTGTATTTTCGGTAACTCGATACACGGCAGTAGTTTTTTATACGGTGCTCCGTAAAATTAATTGTCGACATGCTGCTTTAAAAGGCGCAATCGCCAAGTAACAGTTTAGATTATTGGAATGATTCAAGGCAAATACGTGAAAAACTACACTGTGTATAGAAGAAAAATAAGCGCGTGCTGAGTGTCTAATTCTTCCAGGACAAAACGCAGAGCTGAAACCCTAGAGCGTATTCGGAGTTCGGAAATGAGAAATCGAATATCCGAGCGATCGCGCGGCGACTCGTCTCACGAGAGTCGATTGAGCCAAGCGGCTCGCTCTCGCCGGGCTCTCCGATCTCGTTAATTTCCATCAAAACTTTTTGCCCGCCCCGGCCGTATCATTATCTCCGCGTAAAGTGTCGAGTAACAGACAGCTCCGCTGAGGGATCCCGGCGCTTTGCCCCGCCAGCGCCTCTATATACGTATATGGATATATATACCTGTATATTTATATATATATCTATACTTTCTCTCTTTCCTTTTTTTTTATCCCTACCCCCTCCTGCCTCACGGCCGCCTCTCCTTCGCTTCTCTTTCAGACTCTCTCGCTCCCTCGTTCTGCCCTGCGACTTCCTTCGATTCCGTCTGCGTCTGCTTCTTCGGCTTGGCTCTTTTCATTCTTTTTCCCTCTCTCAACACGTAGCCTCGTAGTTTCTTATTCTTACGCTGGTTCGATTTAATTTCCAACAGAATCAAAAACTTTCGAGCTACTCAAACGCAGCCGGTAAGTCAAAAGTGCAAACATCAGCGTCCTTAAAATCACAAGTCCACTTAAGAGCTTAGGCAGGTGCGCGCGTATACAAAGCCTACTTATACAAGCCGAGAAGACAGCCCACCGGATCTGGATTTGATATAGGCTATAGCCGCACGGAGGGCGGCGAGCTGCTAATTAAGGGGGCGGCGAGTCCGGCACTTGCCCTCGCTCCGCGTAGGCCGATACGCTTTTTATCTGCCTCTTTCTCTCGCTACACTGGCTCGTTGCGCGATGGAAGACGAAAACGAGCCGAGTGTGTATATGTATAGCATCTGGCGCACCTGATTGTCTTTAAGGGAAGACTTTTCGGGACGCGCTTTTCCTGGAAGCTAGTTGTCAGTTGGCGCGCTTTTGAGGAGAATAGCTCGGGGCGGGCCGCTTTTAGCTCGGCAGCGATGGAGAAAACAGATATATAGGATGAAAAGCTAATAGGCTCGTGTTACACGAGGCTAAGTAGAAAGTTAAGTGGAAAATTATAGGCTGAGTGCGCAGCAACGAGGGCCGGCTGTTGTCCGATGGAAAAGTTCGGGCTCAAGTGTGTTGTGTTAGGACGCGCTTTGTGACGCCGATGAAAAAGCTGAGCTTGCGCGTATACACATATTTAAGAGGTGGGAAAACTTAATTTGTCGGTTTACCCGCTACTCATTCCATCGGAAAGTGCATTACTAAAACATTCGAACAATAAAAAGCCACATCAAAACCAGCCGTCCCCTTGGAAAAAAGCCGCGCAGCATCCTCGCAAAAGAAACTCAAATTCTGCTCCGCGTTTGAAAATTCGATCTCCCCCTCTCTCGGGACTACCTAGACTATTAAAAATCCAAATGCCGTCTTAAGCAGGAGAAAAAGAAGCCTGTTACACTTGAGAGAGGTAACCTACCGCGGCGTTTTTCGCCCTGAGCGCGTTAACGAACGAGGAGCGCGCCTGGAATTCTCCCGATGCCAATAGCAAAAAAGCCGGCCCGCGCTCTCCTTTTATTTATCGGGCTAATTTGAAAAGGCTCTCGCCGGCAGGACTGCGCGCCTATATATCCGAGGAGGAATGAGCCCGCGCGCCAAAGATTAAATGTAAGCGACGAGAGGAGGGAATTATAATAAATTAGAGGAAATATAATAAAACAGAGTTGCTCTTGTCTATAACGTCTATATTGCGCTGCCGGACTTCATTTTAGTGTACCTATATAAGAATTTAACCTTTTCTTCCTTTAAACGCAGAAATCTTCAGAAAAAATCGTTCATCCATCCGCACGAAGAAAGCGCGCTTATATCTATAATAAAAAAGCAGAAAAATGGAGCATCGCGATCGTCGAGTCCGTCTATACAGCGGAATGCCAGCCGGATCTGCCGGTGTCATTCCAGGGGGGGCGCTTCCAGCGTTCCCATCGCATCTCGACTCTCTCTCGCGCGCGGTAATTAATTTAACTTCTTGCCCATCGGCCGGCCTTTTCTTCTGCGCGTTCGCGCGGCTCTTTTCGAAAGACTCGCGTGCTAGTATATATATATGTCGAAAAGCTACTCCCGTGGAATCGTCCTTTAATACAAGTGGAAAAGCCGGGCTGCGTAATTGCCGAGTTGAGAAAGGGGTACGAGGAGCGCATGCTTTATCGCTTTTTTAACGAGCGGAGCGGGAGCTTTGTATACTAGTTTAGCGGGCTTTAAAAACTAGCGGGGTGTCTTTATATAATATTCATGCGAGGCTCGTTTATGCGAGGGTTTTTCCTATTTTTCTTCTTGGCTTGTGGTTTTTGATCAGTTTTTGGCAGAGCTCGGGGAAGATTGTTTTTTGGAGGGGATAGAATAATTAAGAATTTAAGTAGCAGTTACACAACATTATGCATAATGGATTAATAAACCAACACCATAAATGTAAATTAATCGCGACGCGAAATTGCACTACATCCCACTTATATAAGCAGCCTCGGCAGCCGCGAAACCATTTAACCATCACAGCCCACACGCAGACTTTTTTGTCACACGCGCATTAATAAACCCAACCGGCGCGCGTATTAGCACTTCGCGCCAATAACTCGATAATCTCGATTAAAGTCAATCTCGGCCAGCTCGCGCTCGCGTTAAGTGACTTTTGCTGTTCAGTTTCTCATTTTCCCTTGCTTTTATTTCGTCGCGCTTTTTCCAGCCGCTCGGCTGTTTTGTTTCGCGCTCGCAAAGCCCAGCGCTGAGCACGTGAACTTTGATAGGTATTATTCGGCGTGATTGATGAGTAAGCAAGCCTGGGACTATATTACGAACGTTATGCGCCTGCCGGGGAAATTGAATGATAAATATCATAAACTCGTTTGCGCGAGATTAATCATTTTTTCGACCTTGCTCTCGTCTCGCGCCGAGGCCTTTAATGCAATCGATTTTTTTTTTGACGCTCAGGAATGTCGTGCGCTTCCTTTCGCTTTGTCGCGCGACGGATAGTGATGTGGCTAGTTTCAGCTAGTAGATTTGACGGAGTTAGGTGTGGGGATAGCTGAGACAGGTATTGTCTTTTTTTGTCAGTCGGTGTGTAATTGGAATTTCGCGTCTGTTTAAAGAAATAATAGATTACAGGTGGGTGATGAATATTGAAACTATAAACACACCATATCGATGCAAATGCACGGCAAGCGTTATTTTTGTCGAGAGAAAGAGAGACACTTTATAGCGGTAATTTGTAATCATGAGCCTTATAATGGAAAAAGCGTATAATCTTTATCCGCGCCTGCCGGCGCGCTCGCTCTTTCTCTCCTTTTTACTTAAAATATATAAGTATAGATTTTCACTTTGATTTACGCGCGACTTACACAACTCGGCCAAGCCAGAGTAAATTATACAGATTAAGCCTCGTTTTTCGTTTCCTCATCGCCTTATACACCCGGCGACGTGTATCCCTCCCGGGCTCCGCGAAACTCAAATAAATCGACTCCCCCGACAACAACACCGTGTACTAAAAACTGAAAAATAAAAAAGCGCGCGGCCGTACAGCGAAAAACTTTCATCTCGGAAATCACGGACAAAGGTGTACCAAACAAGAAAAACGCGTAATCCCTCCACCCTTTTTACTCTCCCGACTCGAGAAAAAAAGCGAGTAGCTCCGCGTATATACACATTTGATTTACGCGGGGCATAGAAGCTTACGCAAGCGCGCTTACAAGGCTTATAAGCGATGCTTTCTCGGGGCAGCTACGCTCGCCGACGTGCGTACACGTGTCCGGCATTATGGTAAATACACGGGGGAGAGGCGCTTAGGCCGCAGGAAAGACGCTATAGGCGTTAACGAGCCCGACAAACGCGCGACCGCCCGAGAGAAAGAGAGGAAAGTTCGAAGGCTGCATCTCTCGTATTATATAGGAAAAACACTTGTGCTCGCGTGGACCGTTTGGTTTATAGCTTCTTAAACTCTGCTAATGAATTCCTTATTTTCTTCTCTCGCTTGAATCGCCGGCTTTATCTCTTCTCCTGCCGCGCGCTGTGCTTTATTTATCGGCGGCTGATTATTTATGACGGATACGCAGCGAGTTGGCGTGTACGGGAAAGCCATATAGTGATCGATCGCGCATTGTGCGTAAGTTAAGCTATTCCATCCAGTTTTTAATTTGCATTATCGGCGCTTTGGCTAATTAAGACACGTCGCAACAACTGCGTGAGTCGCGGAAAATCGGCTAATAATGCTTTAACATCGGCATTTACCGCATCGTAATCTCGTTTAGAATACAAAAGAGCTACCGTGCGGAGGAAAGAGAAAACAATGCGGCGCGGATGTGGAATGAAAATAGCCGCGGAATGCTCGTGTAACGCAAGTTACGCGCGTCGGGGGCACTCGGGAATGGTGATTAAGCCGGCTTTCCCGGACGAAATTTGCATTAGGCTGTCTACTTCGGTTAAACAAACAGTTCTTCGAAATTTTTGAAAAGCCGGCTTTTTACCTTGTGTGCTTTATTGTTGCGCAATGCTTTTTTAATGGTTTTAACGCGAAGAGAGAGGCTTGCATCTTTGTGTCTTCCCGACGCGGGTAAATATTACTTCACTTGCTTTTTCCTCGAGATCGGCTATTTTTAAGCAATTAGCTCTGTGTAGCTTCGTAAAATATTGGCTTCTCAAACACCAAATACAATGACACATTTTACACCTCTCTCAGCGAGTCGTGACCTCAGCTTACCAACAATCCAAACTATTCTTAAACCTTTAATCACTTTTACTACAAAGATTGATAAACTAATCAACCGATTAAATATTCCCTGCGTCAGCGGCCCAACCGAAAAAAAACACAAATCGGCAAAAAAAAAAAGCTTGAAACAGAAAAAAAGGAAATGAATCACGATACCCTACGCAGCAAGCCTCCAGAAATCTCCTATCGTAACAATATCAGGATCGATTAAAGCCAAAACAAAGCCCCGGCGAATTATCAACACCTCCTTTGTGTACCCACCGATTAAGCTTATGCCTTACAAGCGATCGAATCGGTCAATCAAAACGCTCTGCTTGTTTAGCCCTCGGGGCCTCGGCCCCCGGGGGAATTTAACGTCCCCCCCTCCCCCTTCGCCTGGCTTATTATATTTTACAATCGGCGCCGTTGTACTCGGCAGTCCGCTCGGAGTCAATAATAAGCGCCGATCGTTAAGCTCGAATCGGACAAACACGAGCGTTCTCCCCTCGTTTTTTCTTTCTCCCGCGCTGTTGCTTTTTCTGCTTATCGATTTCGGCGCGCTCTTGCTTTTTTACGATGTTATCTTTGGCTTTCTTTTTTAAGCTGGCTGGGAGTGTAATTTGGAAAAATCGTAGCGGTGATATTAAAAGTTTGACGCAATATTATAACAAAAGAGAGAAAGCTCATCGAAACGTTACTCACCCAGGCATCAAAGCCACGCGCGGCCTAAAACACAAGCCGCATTCCAGAAAATCGGAAAGAAAAAATCCGATTTCACTGTCGCACGTGGCATTCCAGCCATCCCGTCGGCGTCGCAAAGCGTTCCCAAAACGACCGCTAAATGCCCCATAAATCAGGCTAAACAACGACTGCGTTTCCCCAACACGCCGCGCGACTCTCCGCCCTCATCTCGCAGTCCGATCGGTTTTGCTCACTTCAAACGGCCCGGATACGCGTACACACCTAAAACAACGCCGAGAGAGCAACATTGTTGGATCAATGCGGCGCCAAGACATTGTCGCATCCCGGCGGGGCTAGCTTCTCACCTCCATTCAGCCTCGCGGCGAGCTCAAACGCTCAGATATAGGTGTATCCGAGAGAGAGAAAGCTGGACCACCCCGCTGCAGCTGTCGTCGCCGAAAAAAAGGATCCATTCACTCTCCCGCGTGGAAGTCGAGGCAAAAATGCGAGGCGGCACATTCTGCGGTTGGCGGAAGGACACGAGAACGTCGACAGCTTCCGTCCCTCCAGCTCTCGTATCGTCTGCCGGGGCATCAGCAAGATGGTAAATCAAGCTGCCGAATCGGTCACGGGCCGGCCCTGTTTGTCCAACAGATTTTTTCCGCTCTCGCGCCTCGCCCACCCTCCGAGGAAATGGCCTATTTTCCCGGCGGGATCGTTTTTGGCCTTGCCGAGGGGGCCTGCTTGTTACGGGGAATTCGGTGCGCACCTCTTTTTGGATGTGTTTGTTTCGCATTTCTGATTTGACTCGGGTTTTTGAGATGGTTTTTTTTTTTTTTAAGGTTTGCCGACGGTTGAATTTTTGGATTGTTTAGTGCTTGGCTTCGCGACTCTTTTCGTTTCCTGCTCGTTCTGTTATTTCGGCTTGTTTGCTCGCTGCTCCATTTATGGATAATATACCCAGAAGTCGGCGGACTATATTTTTACAACCCTTTATTTGGATTTCCGGGAGTTTTTACGCCGACGTATCAATGGAAGGGGTCCCGAGGTTGTATTATGCTGCGCGAGTAAATCTAGAATTTAACTGCGCAATCGGTTTAGCGCATTGATTTACGTCGATGCAGCGCGCCGCGCGGTATTCAAGCGCTTATTTATTGCTGATTTAATTGCCTTCGGAAAATAATTTATCGCTGAAAACGCAAACAGAACATTTTTTTCGCATTACCCGCATTTACTTTTATGAAGATGTATTGTTGGCGCTTTACGAGCGCCGCGCGCGCGCGCTGCCTGTCGTAAAGTTAAATTAAGCTCCTTACACTTAATAATATTTATAATTATTTCTGCGGCTCGGTAAAAAACAACTTGGAAATTATCGCTCTTCGTTAATAAAAGCGTCCCTTGACAATTGTTAATTCAATAAGCGTTATTTAGCAGGTGATAATTCTTGAAGAATCGAGCTGACCGTGGATTAACTCAACGAGGCTCGAATTCAATTCGAAAAAAGCTCGCGCACACGTATATAAAATTTTATTAGCCCATAAACGGATGACGCATTCACGCTTGCATCGGGCCTCGATCGGCGCTAACGTGTCAGGACTAAATTTGTCAAAGATAGCGCTATCGAGGCCGCCTAAAAAGCCAATTAGAAGCGCTCCCAAGAAAAAAAGAGAAAATTTCCCTAAATATGTGTAACAGATTAGATACAGCCGTGAATGAATCCTCCGCTCTCCGTCCTCTACGCGCGTTAAAAAAAAGAACCCAGCCCTTTGGCGCTATTTCCAAGAGCTCTCTCCTTAAAAAAAAAAGCGTCCGCGTGTCACATACGTCATCCTTTCAACGAAACTCTCTCAAACTAAAAGTCTCTCGTTGCGCGTGTATATACGCATCGCCGGCCGTAAATCAAAGCCCCGAAAGTGCCGGCATCTCTCTGTTTTTTCTCCACTCTCCCGGAAAACACTGGCCGCTACTCCGGCGCATCGCGCCTAGATGAGAAGACAATAGAGAGCAGCCAGCACGCGCTCACCGGGCGGCTGAGATAGCCGAGAGAGCGAAAAGAGGAGCGCGCGACGGGTAGCATTTCACGAGTTTCCCGGGGGGCTAATGCGGCTTGGAGGCTTGGGAAGCTGCGGATATACGAGGACATAATAGGCCGCCTCCCGAGAGAGCGAGCTGACGAGTTAGAGAGAGGAGCGCGACTAATCGAGTCGCACAAATATTTTCGGCTGCTGAGAGAGAGTGGACCGGTAGAGGGATATATTTTGCCTTCTACGGACGTTCATTCATCCGGCTTCATTCATTCATTCTGTTGGGGCTTGTATACACCTTCTCTGTTTCGGCAGCGACAACACGTTTAGAGATGTTTGGGAGACGCCGAGGTTCTTTCTTTGCTGTGATTTAGGGCGGGAGTTTTAGTTACTTAAAAAATCAATTTTTTAGGGCTTTGGGAAGTTATCCTTTAAATCGGAGTTTTCTCAGCGCGTTTTTCCCATTCATGGTCTTTAGTTCGATTTTAGGAAGATTATAAACATTTTTTAGAATAGGCTTTTTATGAGCGCTATACTATTTATTGTGTTCGCTTCTTTTTTAAAAATAACTTGAAAACTCGCTGTCTTTGGATCACGTTACACGTCTATAATTTACAGACGGTGTAAAAAATTGCTATGCACTTTATCGTACGATCTCTAGTGCAGTCCCCTCTTAGCCTTCATTTTTTAAAACTATGCATAAATATATACTACAAACTACATTTAAACAAACTTTATTTCGCCAAAAAATTAAACAAACCATCAACCCAACAAAAGCAGCCGAAACGTCAGTCTAACCATTACCCCCCAGCAGCCCCGCAACTGTGACATTGACCTTACCGTTAAATCACCGGGAGCCAACCGCCTCCACCATCGTCCGCTACCAAGCCAATTTAAAAGGTCCCAAGGTAAAACCCAGCCGGCTACCGTCCCCGGCAAGCCAGGGAATCGCCGGAGCATCTCGAGTTTCCGAACGCCGAATATACATTCCCCGAAGACGAGTCGGTTTCTCTCAATGAGCGCGTATCCTTGGCCCGAGAGAGCCACTAATTTCAAGCGCGATCCGATCCTTCTTTTTCTCGCTTTTTCATCGCGCTAGGAGAGACTCTCGTGGTTTTTCTTTTTGCGCGCCTGGCATTCTTGAGAAATGTTGCCGCTCAAGCGGGGACGGACTTTTCGGGACTGAGAAATAGCCGGCGAGAGCGCGACTATAACTCAGCGCGTCAGCTTTTTCTCTCCTACTTTTGTGAGTGTGTGTGAAATTTAAACTGTTAAAATTTTTATCTTAGTAAGAAACTGCAAAAATACACAATGATGTTTTTTCACGAGCAAGAAACACACTGCCAAAGCCGCAACCACCTATATTTATGCACTTTTCGTTGCGCATTCCAAAATTGATATTCGATACTCGGGCCGCAGGTAAAAGGGCCCGGATTTTCCGTATTTCCATGTTTAGCAAATTTACTCGGGACGGCGGCGTTAATTGTCTGGGAGGATAGGTGGGCCCGTCAGCTTTCCTTTCAAAACCTCAGCCTCAAAGGCTTGGCCGGCTCTCGCGCGCGCACTGTTTACAGGTGGGCGTCAAATATTTGGATATTGGGTTTCTCGAGGCTCCAACTCGACTTTCCGTTAATGACTGCTCTTTTTTCCACAATGCCCAGAGCGCGCGGCCCTTTCGACTTTGTCGGCGAGCGGCCAATAAATTTTCATTATTCAGGGAGCCAACTGCGCGATTGTGCAACGGATGTGCCAAGAGTTCGAGAAAGAGCGAAAAGTCAAAAATCGGCAAGTAACGAAGCGGGAAGTAGAGAGGCGAAAGGAAGGGCGAATTAAAGCGATCCAAAGGCAGGCTCTTTCGCCGGCCGCTGCAGCGATCCTGTCCCCAGATAAGCGGCTACTTAGCTTAACCCTTGCCGTTTGTATATATATCGTATATAGGAGCGGCGGTGGTGCGCCCAGCGCCGGCGCATTCTCCTCTCCTGGCCCTTTGGGCACACACCTGTTTCTCTCACTTTCTCGTATATATATATATGTATATATAGGAGTGTGTGAGCGAGCGAGCGAGCGCGGGAAGGGCTGGGGCCACACACCAAGAAAGACTAATAGCCGCGCGCGCCTCGGCCAGATAACGCTCTTAAACACTTTGCCCGAGCGATGCTTCTTTTCTCCCGTGAGAGAGAAGGAGAGAGAGAGAGGCTGCTGTAGCAGTGGCTCTCTGCGGCTGCGCCCATACAGCCGATTCTTTCTCGCGCGATCGCCTGTCCGCTTCTATCTATAACACGCTTTTTCTTTTTCTTCGGATCATTCAGCTTCTCTCTTTTTTCCCCGGCTCTCTCTCTCTCTTTCCAAGCCTGCTCCTCTCTCTCTCCTTCTTGCCGCTCTTATCGGCTTTATTTACATTTTGACTCTTTGTCTTTCTCCGGCTCTCTGGCTGTGCCTCTACATCTACCTTCTGCTCCTTTTTTCTCCCGGCCTTTCTTCTCTAGACTAGAAACCGGGTAAACCGGGACGCTTTCTTCCTTTTGCCCGTGTCCGCGCGCGTGTAGATGCGTCAGCCTCGGCCGCTATCTTTTTCTCCTTTTAATAAACAAGTCCGAGCTTCCAGCTTCCAGTCGATAAGAGCCTTATGTACATCAAACTCCCGTGCCGCTCTTTACTTTCTACCTTTTCATTTATTACACATTTTATAACGCCGATTGATTCAAGAGAAGCGTCGAATTTTCAGCAGCCTTGGGAATTCTTTGGCTCGAGGTCGCGCTCGCTTAGGCGATCGCCGGACGTGATGAAATGCATAATAATACGTCGGCGCGACGCCGGCTCTGGGGACCGTTTCGATCGACACTTTTCGTTCGAGACGCTCGTCTTTTCTCGGAAGTGACGTTTATCGGCTGAGCTCTGGGTGTGTGGCTTGTCGCTCGGGGAGTAAGTACGCAGAAGTGTACTTTGTAATTATTATGACCGTTTTGCCTTTTTAACGTTTATGCGTTCAACTGGTAATTTTTCCTGTTTATTTTTAATTTTTTTTTTTTTAAAGATTTAAAATGAAAGTTATTTCAAGTTTTTACTTAAAACGTTGATCGGTAAATGCAATTGAAGAGTCGTTGATAATTATCCAAATGAAGAGACACGCTTTTCAACATATGTAGGTATATATAGGTAAGGCGAGTAAGTCATAAATCACGTGCAATTAACTCGTACGTCGATTTAATAAACAAACGTTCCTGTATTAAATTACCTTGCATAACGACGGCAATTAATGCGCTCGTGCGATTTAATGATGCAACGGATCGATGAACGCGCCTAGCGTGAGACTGAGATAAAAGCAACAGTATAAACACTTTATTTGCTATTAATATCCGCGTAATCGCGGCTCGGGATCATAACAAATCGTAAATTAGCCGGCACAACAAATCAGATAAATCATAACACGCGATAAAGTAAAATTAAGTCACTTGGGCAAATAAAAAACCTCGAAAACGCATCAAACGCGTTCTACAGTGTATACAGACGAGCGGAGCGGCAAATTCGAGAGATAGCACTGTATCTTTACAGCGTTGCAATCTCGGAGATTACCCGCTCCTCTTACTTTCTAAATTCCCAAAGCACTAGTAATACACCCCATCCAGCTCCCAAAACAATATACGCTCTCCCGAGCTCTAACCATAAAAAAATCTCAAAACGATTACCGATCTCTCACGAAAAGCTCGCGGGCGCAGGCCAAAAGGAAAGCGATTACACGCTCGGGCAACAATTAATTATCATATCTCGCTCGCGCCGGCGCCAATTATACGGCTCTCCGCGTGTAATCGCGCTCGCTCGGGCAAATCGATCGTCTCGTGTATGCATTCACGCGTATCTGTCCTTTCGCTTTTTTTTTCACCCGAGCGCGTTAAAAGCAGCGTCAGCGGGTAATTTGTTAGGCTAATGAAAGCGTCGGGTGCGCGTCTGATTACCCGCGCGAAAATTTAATTGGGGGTTTAGTGGATCGTTTATGGAGGATGCGTTGCCGATTTATTTCTTGCAAGTGGGGGCGGAGCGATTGTTTAGAATTGTAAATTCCTCAGCGATCGCTTATAAAAACACACGCGCAATTACACAGATATAATCTAAGCGAGCGGCTGAAAAAAGCGGAGAAAAAGCAACGAGCCAGCTTAGCGGCCATTCCCAAGCTCATCAATCATCCTAATACGCCTTTCCGCGGAGAGGCAGCATCAGGAGTACAGACTGTCCAACACGCTTGGCGACAAGCTCGTTGCTCGTTCGTACCTGTTGCTCTTTCTCGCTTCGTAACGCGCACGACTCAATTAGCCTCGGCGATTTTGACGGGCCGCGCGCGCGCGGAAAGCGCTGTGTGTATATGTATATATGGCCGCGCGTGGCGAGACACTTGCGCGCGAGCGAGTCCGTGTAATTGGCCGCGTTTAACGCTCTGGCTTGACGGCGCGTGTGTGGATGTAAGTGAGCCTGAGGGGAAAGTTGAGTAGGCTTTTTGGCATTCGTTACGCTAGTGTTCTTGCCTGGAGTTTTGCGATTCTAGGGTTCTTGGAGGCTTTGCCTTTGTAGCTCTGCCTCCGTCTAAGTATTGTGAAGTGGGTGCGCTGGTTAATAGGAGATTTTGTAAGCCGTGTGGGTGGCTAGAAGCATTGGGAATGATAATGGGTAATTAGCGTTTGTAATTCAAATGCTTCTTTATGTACTAATTTTTAGCTTTTTTAGTGCTATGAGTTTAAAAAAACTACAAAACTGCATAATGTTTAGCTAGCAATCCTTACGCCATAATGTCAACACTGAAATTTAGAATCACATTAAGGTCACTATACACAAAGATAAGAAGAAGCTCCAACTCCCAATCCACACAGACACCCATCGCGAAAAATCAGCCGTCAAGCCTGCACCATCCCGCGTCTCGTACACATCGCAGGCGCTATAATACGCAGCGACGTGGGTACAGGCCCGAGGTGAATGAAAAGGAGAGAGAAGAAACGAAAGAGAGAGAGAGCGAGAAAAGGGGCAGGGTCGTAGGTGTGTATCTAATCTGGGCACTTTGGGAAGCGAGCGAGAGAGAGAGAGAGAGGCCGCTCGAGTAGCCGTGTTTTGCCTGGGGATCGTGTTAAGGGGATTTACATTCATTTCGATCCTAATAACCCGATCCTTGATCCTGACCGCGATTTGGAAGACGATATCCTACTGCGCCGGCCTCCCCCCTCTTTGTCTCTTCGTTCTTCTTTTATCCGTCTTCTCCATCTTCTTCCCCCACTTCCACACGTGAATTCTCTCCTGCACACGTATATACCTGCATGCGCGTTCGTACAGGTAGACCGCTGCTTCTTCTTTCTCTTCTTTTAGATGAACTGTGTATATGCACTTGCTTAGCGGATAGCCTATGGTGCCCTAAGCATCGGGCACGTGTAGGGAAAGCCTGATCGGATGGCTGATATTTGAAGAACGAGAAATTTTTTAGCCGAGTAGGCTTGCTGGAGAACGAAGAGAAGCGATCGCGCTAGATTAGAACAGCCGTTTCTTTCGGCCTGCGCGCACCTTCCGGGAATGGTTAAATATATATATTGTTTAAATATTTTCGAAAGTAAGAATAACACTAGAGCAACGTGTCAAACTTTCTACGCGAATCTCAGTTATTCTGTTTTTTTTGCGAGTCCGCAAGTTGCATAATCTAGTGATCGATCGATCCCGACTGCCTAAACACATCTGACCTACATTAAAGAGTCCGCCGATCAGACGAATCCAGCTCGGGCCTCATCCATTATACCCCAAAACTGTCTCGCTGTCGAAAAACAGTGAAACTGCGCCCGAGTAAAACACTCTCCTCTCTTATTTCATCTTCCCGCTCCGAATTAGCCCCACTCGCACACAACACACACCTTTCGGCGTGCGCGCTTTGTCTCTCTCCTCTCATTCCTTTTTTCTCTCTCTCAAAAAAAAAAAAAAAAAAAAAGAAGAAACTCCGATAAGCAGCGCGGCTGGAAAGACGGCTGACGAATAGGGCTTTTGATTCGGCGTGACAGGCTGTTTGGATTTTATTGTCGCCGGAGGTATTGACGTGGGAAGGCTCCGGCTACTCTCCCAAGCCTGCCATTTATATTTAAACACACCGGCGCGCTTTTCGCCTTTATTGCACGTGTGCCAGCTCTCTCTCTTTCTCTTTCCTTTTCGCCAAATTGATTAACTTTGGACGAGCCAGCTCGTTTATCTCGCCGTAAACTCGCGGCTCGTTTCTTTCTCTCTCCGCTCTCTGCGCTTGGTCTCTTTTATTTTTTCCCCTCGCTCGGCTTTATGGGCCCGTGGGTGCCTATTTTTTAGCGCCGCACTTTGTTGCGGCCGTTTATTAATAGACAATAAGCGCAAGCGGAGGCGAACACTGGCGACGATCGCCGCCGCGATTATAAATCAAACAATAAAGATAAATTAACTTGATTAATGCGCGATGATGCCTTTACTGCGGAGAGACAGTCGGAGAATAAACTGCGGCTGTATAGAAGCGCGTGGGCCTCGAGAATCAAGTGTAAATAACGATAAAATATTTATTGGTCAATCAAGCCGTTGAATATCGCGCCCTCGTTGCGCGAGGCTAACGGTGAACGATATTATTAAATTAATCTCGCGCGTGCGGCGGGAGAAAAAGAAATTAATCGTCATTCTCGGCGCTGCAGCGCTCGCATTTGCATATTAAAGGCCGCGCGTAAAAAATCTCGCCGATTTGCATAACCAGCATCTATCAGCCTTGTGTACCGGAACTCTCCAGCTTCCCCGAACGCTCGACAGCAACAATGCCGGCAATTCATTTTTCACCTCATCATCTGCGATCTCATCGTCCTCCCACGCGCGCGAAACGAAAGCGAGCGCGCGGCTGCATTAAGGGGGGGCGCTTAAGGGCGCATTCCAGATCGCGGCGGGGACGGGGCGATATCCGGGCGGCCGGCCGTGCGAAATAATCGACTTTCGCGGTGTAATTCACCGGAGGATCGCGCCTCGGCAAACGCGAGCGGACAAATTGACACACTATATCTCGCTTAAGGGGGCTTTGGTTACTTTGGGGGATAGGCCGTATCGATTAACAAAATGTCAATGACGCGACGCGGCGCCGTTGCGGATCGGTTATGCCTCGGTATGTGTATACCTGAGCGTGTGCGAGCGAGTCAGCTGAGTCGGCTCTGGAGTCGGCGTTGGCTCATCGACAAAGATGAGAAATTTAGAGGTATGCCAGCTGCTGAGCTCTTTCCTCGAATATTCGGCTATTATATACTTTCGTCCTTTTAGATATCAATCTGATATTCTTAAAATAATACGTGAATGATTAGCGAAAAAAAAACTCGTTGACGATAAAAAAGCGGCTAATTACAGCAGCGGCTCTCGGCACAAGTATAAATACACGCACTCGCGCTATAAAGCAGCGGGCCTTTCAGCGTGCGCGGGCGCGCATAACTCGCCGCGACACTTTCAATTACCGGCTAGGCAGAATAAATTTGTCAGCCCGAACCCGGTGTTAATAACGACTCAGCAAAATAAAAAAAAAACCGCAAGAAGAAGAAGAAGGTGGGGGTGGAGATGAACGAGGCGAAAGGTGGAAGAAGGAGGAATATGTATATGGAGAGGCGCAGAGGAGGAGTATATATAGGAGCGACGAGGTGGAAAAGCCGCAGGCGCCTGGGGGCAAAACAGAGGAGGGAGAGACGAGGGATCGACAGCGACAGCTCTCGCGCTTATAATGCTCGCGCGCTCGCGCCCGCCGACGATAATCCATTCCCACAGGAGAAAAGAGATTCGTTCGCGCTCCGTCGATTTCGATTTCAGCCGGAGGAGAGAGAGAGCTCGGCTTACCCGGAGAGCCCTAGGAGCGTGCTTCTTTGCCGATTTTTGCCATTTTTTTCTTTTCAGCTTTTAAGGGTGTGAATGTGCCTTTTTGGAAGCCGGGTTATTTTTATAAATTACGAGAGTATATTAAACAATAGACGAAGGGTTAAAACGAAAAATCCACACGGAATTCAGCGAGATTCCACTTGACGCTCGGCGTCGGCGGCTTCTCCTTTTTTTCTTGTCGATATACGTCAAACTATCTCTTTCGCCGGTCTGTCTCGAATCTCACGGATCACGGATGCAGCAGGTATATAATAAGGATGTAACCCGAGCCGTCGCGTCGCGTTCGCGCGCGCACGCATATACTCACACAGCCAGTCCTCTTCCCCGATATATATATATACATATATACGTATATATAGAGGCTGACATATCAGACGCGACTCGGAGAGAGAATGCTTACCTGACGGATCGGGAAGCCGCATTAGCCGGCCGTGTTTGCAAGCATTACCCGCTGCTGCACCTGACGCTTTTTCTCTTGTTGTTTTGTTTGAGTTGAGGAAATAAGGAGGGTTGGATGTGCGAATGATTTTTCTGGCGGGTTTGATAAAATTGTGGGCGAGATGTGATTTTGCGCACTGGGTACGTTTAAGCGACTGACGTCATTAATTAGTGTATGTGTAATGTTGAAGATTTTGTTAGTGTTTATTTGGGGACGAGTGAAGTCGATGTTAAAAACGAGTTTCTCTCGGTATATATACGAATATAAATAAACGACTCGCTGTTTTTATCGAAATACGTTGTGGGAATCCGTTGGGATTTGCAGAAGCTTTCAGTCGATTCGTTTACCAAAGACTTTCGTATTTTACTTAAATTTATATAGTTAAGCAAATTTACTTAATATCCCGAGCAAATTTTACTTAATGTAGACTGACATTTGCTCTTCCCGAGCCTTTAAAACAAATTGAAGCGCGCTACTTACCATGAATTATTCATCTTTACAGTAAACACTGCCCCAACCCGACCTGCACAGATCCTCAATAATATCAATCAAAAACAAAGCAGCACAAAAACACAAGCGAAGCCATCCCAGACAATCTCCCAGCAATTATCAGTTCATCGGCACCGCGGCAATAGCCAAATCGAAGACGCAGCAGCAGCTTAGCTCTGGGAATTGAAAAAGCTCCGCATTGAGTGAGCCGCTGGCGTCGAGAGCTCCGCAAACACATCTCGAGCGCGTCTCGCGCGCTTTTGTTGCCCCGTCATCGTCTCGCGCCTACATATACATACACGCGCGTGTCCTCCGAGGCGCCCATTAACTCGGATTTCACCTGGCTGCAGCCCGCGCGCCCTTACGCGCGCGAGAGCACATATATGCTAATGGAGTCAAATACCAAGCGCGCAGTGCATTCCGCGGGAAAACGCGTGGGAGCCGCGGATATATGGCTGGCTTTTTGTTCGTTAAGAGACCTTTTTTTGTCCGAAGTAGCTTGTAGCTGCTCGCCGAAAGCTGCTCGCTAATTTATGCCGCATTGGTAATGTTGTAGAGGGATAAATATTCAGAAATAAGTTTCGAGCTGTGTTGCCGGCGTTGTTCGTCAAACTGTCTTTTTCGTGTAAAGCGCCTGCGCCGGCTCTATAATCGGGTATGATAATCGAGAGCTGCTCGGCTAATTTTGTACGTCGTGTATAACTCATTGTAAAAGAAAATAATGCCGCCGCGGGTTTATATATGAATTACGCACTTATCGGCTCTTTGGCGAGCGGTTCATAAATAATACATGTCGATATTTTAATGCGCCGCTGCCGGTGCTCTCTGATCGTCTAGCCTCTCTCTAATTGAATAATGCAATAAATAAGCTCAATACAAGCTGATTAGCTTTGAGCAAATGGAAAATTATTCCGCGTGTTTGCTTGCTTTAATCGGATGTCTCAATGCGCTTGCTCGTCACCTGCTGATATTTATTGACGACTGTTTGCACTTAACTAATCCAAGAACTTCGTGTACACTTGCTCTAAACAATGTAAATTATTGTTTAGACAATTGCAAACGCTGAATCCCAGTCCAAAAAGACAGCTTAAAAATATCATAAAATGATGAAGAAATTTCGCACGGCCGCGTTTCTCCCAAGCAGCGAAAAATCAGAAGAACCGGGGGAGCCGGCAAATGAGCGCGAGCCACGGCCTCATCATCATCGCGGCTGGCTCCTCTTATATATATTTCCCCTCGCGCTCGAGCCCGGCTGCATCTCTGCACGCGCCGAGGCTGCATGTATATATAGCTATGTGCTCGCGGTTCCTCGCGAGAATTCCGCGATGAAAGCAAGAAGCGAAGCTAAGGAGGGAAGGTAGCTGGAGAGGCACGTGAGAATACCGCGGCTGAGCGAAAGTTGGAATCGTCGGTGAGATTGGAATATCGAGCAAATATTTCTAAAAGCGAAATACGTTTATAGGATTTGAATCGTAGCAGTGAGTTTTTCGGTATTGAAAAATTCGCAGCGCGAAAAATACGTGGATTTTAAGAATCGCGATAAGGAGACAGTGGGCTCAGACATAAGCGACACTACAGAATCAAAAATGACACAGGCGCTCGGTCAGGCTGATAGATCCCACATCGAATAAGCAGAGAACAGAAAGAGATAGAGAGCGAAGAGCGAGGAAGACAGAGAGAGAGAGAGGCTCGCGTGGTGGGAGTAGGACACGAGGAGGAGGGACTTTGGCCCCGGGAGAGAGAGAAGAGAGAAAGAGAGAGAGAGCGCGCGAGAGAAGGCGGAGCCCTGGATGCTGCGCGCGAGCGAGGAGATGGAGAGATGCTGCTTTCTCTCTTTCCTCTCTCTTTCTATCTTGCTTCGTACGCTCGGCAAGCCGTACTGCAGCCAGGCTCGCGTCTCCCTCGCTCGCTCGCTCGGTTATGCCTGTACACCTATCTGCGTACAGCTGTTTTCTCGTACTTATACCCGGGGCATAATGCGCCTCATTTTCGCGTTCTTTCACCCCTTTTCGCGGGATCTTCCTCCGGCGCGCGCGCGCGCGCGCTGCCTTTTTGAATGGAGCGCCGCGTTTTCGACGGCTCCAGGAATCCGGTAATTCCTTATAGCTTTCTGCTGCTCGTTTTTTCCTCTCTCTCTCTCTGTATACCTGCCTCCTGTTCTATCGGTCCATTCAGCTCGCTCTCGTTCGATTTTACGGCACTGTCCGCGCCTGAATAAAATCAATTAGAGGATCTCGCTTCGAAAAGCGTTTTCCAATTAAGCTTCAGCCCGGCCGCTCTTTATATATACACAGAGCGGCGGGTATAGGGCCTGATTTTTGAAAAATGTGGACCCGCGCGCGACCATCAATCAAATCAACAGTTCCTAGCGATTCTAATGCGGCCAATCCGCAAATCCGCCCACTGAATGGACAGGCTCTGGGAAAGCCACCCTCGAAGCTTACTAATGATTTCTGCTTTGAACTTAGTCATTCTTCGATGTTATGGAGGCAGGCTGGGCTTGCTATGACTGCACTGTTTTACACCTTGTTCTTAGAGGGCCGGTGAGACCGGCAATATTGTGGCAGGGCTTGACGTCCGAAAAAAATGAATTTCATGATTTTCGCTCGCTTTTGTTTTGATTTGATTAGTACGTTCAATTATATAAAATTTAATGCAAATGCCTGAAAACCTTGCTTTCAGTTTATTTAAATTGAATTTAATAATTTAACAGTGATAAGCGCAAAAAAGAAAAACTCTCAAAATAAATTTTTCTGTAAAAATCTTCTCGAACCACCTACAATTTATCACTCGATCATCAATAGCATTCCCCGCAAGCCACCCAACCGCATCAATCGACGCACACACCTCCCAATTTCCCTCGACCAAAATTCCATTTTCAAAATACCGAGAAATAAAAGCTCAAATTGGCCCATCCATTCCGAATACCTCCACCGAATTTCACAGCCAGCCAGTCAATTACAAAAAAATCGTTCACGCTCTCTCGCGGTCAAAAAGTCAGTCGCGCACTCGAAATCCCAATACATTTTCCACAGCATCCGAAAAACTCGAGGCAACATTACCTTGCTAATACGGCCGCTCTCTCACATACACACGGCATACACATGCCACGGCGTGCCTCCATTCATTCCTTTCAGCGTAGCAGCAGGCCGGCATCGGCAGCAGCTCTCCCATTTGTCACACTCGCAGAGAGCTCTCCCAGCTCTCTCTCTCTCTCTCTCTGGCCCTGCCAAAATATTAGTAAATAGGGAGAGGAGCGACGTCCCGCTGGCGGCTCCCCAGCGCGCTCGCCCCCATCTTCTTCTTCTTCTTCTTCTGCCGCTGCTGCTGCTGCTGCTGCTTCTTCTTCTTCGCTCCGACCGCGCTGGTTGCTGCCGTTGCCTTTATGCTGGCTCTCTTTCTCCTCCGCTTGCGAGGCCAGCTTTATTGCCGGCAGCGGCTCTACCCCCCGCTTATTCGTCGCTCTTCTTTATTCTTCCATAAGTGTTGTTCTCTGTCCCGTGTGTAGCTAAGCGCGACTCGCTGAGACTTTATTATTTACGACGCGCTCATCTTCGCCTCTCTCCCTTCGCGCACCCCCCCACTGTACTTACACTTTCCAAATCACGAGCCCTGAGCACTGCTAATCACGGACAATTTCGTTTTTACCTGACCAGTGAGGCATTTTCCGGGCCTTTTTCTTTTTATATTGATTCGTGAGAGGAGAAAGTAATAATTTCATTATGTATTCGCCTTGTGCCTTTTTTTTCCGTCGTTTTTAGCCGGTATTTTGGAAAGGGGCCATTCACTTTTAAATCGCTTCGCGGACTCCTCAGCGGGACTTTTTCGATTCTCCGGACGCTCGGTTTTCTCTTTTCCCGCCCTGATTTTGCATTTCGCTTCATTATTCTTCGAATAATATTGCCATTTTTCATAACAAACACAAAGCCCCGCATCCTCGGCCGTTCATTTAAATCGCATTACCATCCGAAAAATCGCCTCGAAAAAGCGCATCTCCTTAAATCCTCAGCATCATACTTTACCCACTCTCACACACACACACACATATTTCGCAGACTCTCATCTTTCCCCGTACAATGTACTCAAGAGCGCGACGGGCTGCTTTTTTTCAGTCCACCTTTCTCCCGCCTCTTATCACGAAAGCCAGCCAAGGAAAGCCGTGGGAACGAAAAGCCGAGCTCTTCTCGGCTCGCCTGGGCCAAACTCATCTTTGCACTTCTTATTTTAGCACGTACACACGAACGCACCTATACACAGCGCTGACGTTTTAATTTATGCGACGCTCGTCCGCGCAAGCGGACACTTCAAGCGTATATATAACTGTTTTTTCGCCGCGTGATTTGCCCAGCTCGGCTCGTACGGTTTCTTTAATAACTCGTAATCCTTTCCTTTATTCTCGAAGCTATATACGCGAGGAATCGCGATTATTAAGTGGAATATACAAGAAAGTTTAATCGCGCTCGGCGAGGGTGGGGGAAGGAAAAAAGGCGATAATCGCCCGTCGTCCGCGGGCGCTGTAAAATACATGCGTCGTAAAAAGAGCGGGGAGTAAGAGAGCAGATCGTTAAAAAAGATTCGATGCCGCGGATCTCGAATGATAAATGCGCGGAATAACTTGCTTAAATAGTTGCAGTGTTAATTTAGGTGACGACGTTAAAGTAATGGTTACGAATGTATACAAAACGGCCCGTAAACCCGCCGCTAATTAGCCATATCGCGCCGGCTCGTAAACTTAATTTTTTATACTTTATATTAATATTATTTACGCACGCGCTTACAAGCGGAGGGGCACGCGGCTTTTAAAGCCGCGAGACTCAGCCTCTACAAAGTCGAAAAAGCTCGTAAAGATTTACGCGCCCATTATGTTTACACACATATACACGCGCGTATACTCGGGGCTGACCGAGAGCGGGAACATACCTAGCCGACCTGTGTAAGGGAAGAAAGGAAAAAGGATCTGCTCATAGAAAGCGCCCGAAATTCCTCCACTTCATTGAACATCAATTACAGTCTAGCCCGCGCAATAAAAGCCAGAAAGCCACCCCAGCCACAAATTCCGGCTTTCATTGAGGGCCGGGAGAGAAAAATAGGTGCGTTCGCACGTGTAGCCGCACGGCCGGCTGGACGCTTGTCGCTGTCCCATCGATCGTAAAATCGCGCGCTCGGCTCCCGCGAGACGGAAAAAAGTCGTGAAAATTCAAAACGCCAATAGAGGAAGAAAAAAAAGTCCCGGCGAGTCACGCTCGAGTACAGCCTCTCGCGGATAATAACAGGGCGGAACTGTGTCGGCCGACAAGACCAGATATCCGACAATGAGCCCGATGTCCCAGAAGATTTGACTCCAACTGGCTCTCCGTCGATACGCACACACAAGCTTACTCGGGATTTGGCAGCGTTAAAATTCGTAAATATTGTCCCGGAGTCTATCGGCTAAGCCCGCAGAGAGCGAGATTATCCCCGGGGGCAATCTAGTTAAAGCTTGCCGCTGCTACCTTTTTCTCTCTCAGCGCGAGCGAGCGCGCGCTTTGAAAAGAGAGAAGAAGCGCAAAAGCCGCCGCCGGCTGCCCGCCGGGAGAGTCAAGGGCTTTTCCGCCGTTTGGAAAGCGAGTCCTCCTGTTTTTTCACCGCTCAGGTACGCCGACAACGGAAAGTCGCCTTTTTTCCGTCATGTCGCCTTTCGGCTTCGTCATCCATTGAAAAAATCCTTTCGGCTGAGAGAGAGAGAGACAGTCGCGGAGTGTCATTGGCCTTGTTCCTGATGGCGCGAGCGGCGGTCTCTTTCTTCTTTGCTATCCTCCCCGCGCGCGCGTGTGTATGTATATAGGCCGGGCTTTTGTGCGCGCCGAGCTGTTTTGACTTTCGAAGAAAAGAGGGCTCGAAAAGCGAGGGCCAAATTGTCACGCTCGGCGAAGGTCTGGCGCGTTTCTCCAAATTGTCGGAGAGCGGGCTTTTTTAATGCTCTAGTCGGGCTTTTCTGCTTTATGGTTTTAGAGACAGATACGCGGCGGGTAATGGGATTTTTAGAGCAGGCCTGTTGGCGAATCGTAAAGCCGGGGATTTGGTCTATGCGCTTTTTTAGTCGCTTGTGATGGAGGGGATAGTCGATTCTTTCTTTTATATAAAGGTTGTTTCCGTTGCCGGATCGAAGCGCGCACAAATTAATCATAGAAATACTCCTCGTCATTGTTCCACGTAAGGTTTTTGAAGAAAATCATGAAAAGCCACATTTTCCATTACCACAATCCCACCTAACGAGTACAAAAGTGGACACACCTTCACTAATTTCTCCGTACAAAGCCCGAAACTCTGTGAGCGCTCGACACACAAGAATGCACGCCTCGGCCCGAGAAAAAAAGGGACAATTTGTGCGTCTCCTTGTTTTCCCTTGCGCGTATAATAAAAGCCCCGGGCCGCTTCATGCAAACGAAGCGATTTACAAGTATAAAACGGCGACAAGCCGAAAAATCGTTAAAAATTCCCGCCTCGACTCCGCCTATAGTTTTCCACGAGAAAACCTATATAAAAGCGAGAAAATTCCCCGGAGATCCTCGGATCCGGCGCTTCCGCGCCTGCCCCGAACTGTCTCTATATACTCGGCTCCATTTGAATCTGAATGAAAGCCGCTTTTATGAATGAATCAGTGGGTGAATCGGCATTGTCGCCGCGCGCGCCGCTTGGGGAATACAACCACGTTGCCGTATCGCTTAGCTATGTGTCTGTGTGTATATAGGCGCGATGGAATCGAAAGGATCACGCGTGGATATATACCCTGATCCGATCTATACGTGGCGCCTCGCGTGTTGGCGTTTAATGAAACGTACGTCGCGTGAATTATTAGTATTTTGATTTATATTACACGGCCGGCCCGAGGGCTGGTGGTCCATTGATGATGATTTATGCCGCGGGCTCGGGTAATGGATGCGCGATGGGCCTTTATGCCGGCTTTTTTCTTTATTAATTTTATCGCTGAGCTGTAATGTGATTAGGTGAAAAATGTGAAAGCTCATTACGGATGTATTGTGCGCTCGGCTCTGGATACTTAGAAAGTACCGTTCGCGCTCTCGTAAACTCGATCATATTGTTAATAAGAGCTTTTTCGATTAACAATAATCGATGAATTATTTATCCTACGATCGCTTGACAACAAAAATTTAATCTCAAAATCGTCAATACGAGAATTCCGATTATCCCTCCCTCGAGCGAAAAAGTAGACCAGTCTGTTATCGCCTTTTAATTCATCAATCAAAGCCAAAATCCAAAATACTCACAACGGACATCAACAATAACGCATTTTTTCTCGTTTTCAGAGGTGCAAGGAGAAGCTGAACACGCTGGCCATCTCCGTGATGAACCAGTGGCCTGGAGTGAAGCTGAGGGTGACGGAGGGCTGGGACGAGGAGGGCAAGCACGCGACGGACTCGCTCCACTATGAAGGCAGGGCCGTCGACGTGACGACGTCCGATCGCGACCGGGCAAAGTACGGCATGCTCGCTAGGCTAGCCGTCGAGGCGGGCTTCGACTGGGTCTACTACGAGTCCAGGTCGCACATACATTGCTCCGTCAAGTCTGGTAATTATGCCTTTTTTTGCGTTTTTATTTTGCGTTATTGAAATCGTAAATCGGCCTTGAAAATCGGTAATTACCGCGAGAGCTTATCAGATTTTGCGGAATATTTTTTTTCGAATTTTCCTTATTCGGTTATCGCTCGCGCTATCGATCGGGCTGCATTCTCTCTCTCGAGCGGCCGATTTAATGGATAAAAATTGGCTCGATTTCCGCTGATAAAATCGAAATGCAAAAGGTGCGATTTTATCGCGGTTATACGGGGATGTGTATGTGAGCGGAGAAATTTTGCGATGGTCCGGAGAAGAACAGCTCGATTAACATCGCTCTCTGATTATCATTTTTGTATTTATAAAATAAAAGTTTTATTATAAACAAAATTCATCTCGTTTTTACCTTTAATTGAAAAGAGCATGTAAAATCTTAGTATTTACAAAGAGATAAGATAGGCAACGAAACTCGATTCAAATACAATAGCTTAATTTCTCGCGAGCTCATTATAACATTATCTAAAAAATCATAAGCGCGCATAGTATAACCGATTTGGCAAGATAAAAAAAAATACTAAAACCCCCATTCTCATTCCAGAATCATCGTCGGCGGGCAAATCCGGCGGCTGCTTCCCCGGGGCGAGCCTGGTGCGCACCCCGGACGGCCAGACCCTCAGGCTGGACCAGCTCCGGCTGGGCGACAAGGTAGCCGCCCTGGACCGCTCGAGCGGCGAGCTCGTCTACTCCGAGGTAATAGCCTTCATCGACCGGGCGCCGGCCGAGAAGCGGCAGTTCATCCAGCTGAGCACCAGGTCGGGCCGGCTCGTCACCCTGACCCCCACCCACCTGCTGCCCGTCGAGGGCAAGCAGGGCGCCGTCTTCGCGGCGCGCGTCCAGCCGGGAGATCGGATCCTCGTCAGGCACGAGCTCGACTCTCCGGCCTCCCTGGAAAGCAACGAGGTCTCGGACTCGGGACTCAGATGGGAGGAGGTCACCGGGACGAAGCTGGTCCTCGAGGAGGGCGTCTACGCGCCCCTCACCGCCGAGGGCACGCTCCTCGTCAACGACGTGCTGGCCTCTTGTTACGCGCTCGTGGACAGCGAGCGACTGGCCCACTACGCGTTCCTGCCACTCAGGATCTGGACGAGGATAGAGTCGGGCCTGGGCAGGCTAGCCGAGGGCGTAAGGAGCCTCGTGCACGTGGCTGCTGAATCGACGACGAGGCAGACGGAGCCGGAGAGCAGCCAGGGCGTGCACTGGTACGCCTCGATGCTCTACAGCTTCTCGACATTAGTGCTGCCCAAGAGCATGCTCTACGACTGATCCCGGATATATTATGTACTCTCGACTCGCTCGCGATTTCATGTATATGTGCGCTGGGTGAGCGCTAGCGATTTTGCTAAGTCAGAGACTTTTAATCTTTTAGACGACGGAACTCGAACTTCTGGCCAGTGCTCTCTTTATCTATCTATCTCGCGCGCTAGAGTTTTTATTTGCTCTTCTTTCTTCCTCTCCTTTCCTTCGTTTCCGCGTCTGTCTGTCGCGTTTTTATATCCGCAAGTCGAATCGGACTCGCCGGCGGATTTTTCTTATTCCTTAGCGATTTAAGTGGCGTTTAGAATTGTACGATATTTATTGTAGACTGTA
Organism: Eupelmus urozonus; assembly: GCA_900480035.1. NCBI lineage: Eukaryota > Metazoa > Arthropoda > Insecta > Hymenoptera > Eupelmidae > Eupelmus > Eupelmus urozonus. Next base: position 44,603 of record UELX01000999.1, read on the forward strand.
GGACAATTGAGCGAATGGTTTTTTTTTTTTTAAGAAAAAGAGAGGACTGCGGTGTGGTGACAGATTGAGGAGACTCTTTTTTTTTTATATACTGAGATTGTTGCGCGCTTGAAATGTTTATTTACCCAGTGCTCTTAGCGTTGTACAGCGAGCGAGTTTCAGCCTCGAGTCTCGCTCGATCGAATGTAGCTTCTTAGTGCGACGGGAGGTGTAGATCGAGATGGAAAGAACCACTTTCGATTTGATTTTGAGTCTGACTATCTTTAACTTAGATTAACGCGCGACTGTAAGGAAAATTATTATTTACACTTATTAGCATTATACGTAAATATTATAAGAATCTGAATGCGGCAATTAAACAGAGTGGTTCTTTCCGTTGATACAGCATGCATTTCGCGCGATCGACGGATTTGTCTATTTTTTTTTTTTCTTCAAAACACGAAACATGTGCTCAGATTTTGCTAAATAATCATGTATAAAAACGTAATCGATTATTATTTAATTTATTTATTTTCTGTTAAATTAAGGCCTGAGAACGAGAAACTTGTGTACGGCGGCGTAATTCGATTGAGTTGACTATCTTCTGAAGGCTTATCAATTCAACGATTTTGCAAACAATTCAGCAGAACTTTAGACTCCTTAATTTTCAATCACTGAGCGCGAAAATTTCCTCTTCGAAAGCTTTGCTAACGCGTAACTCAACGTAGATGGGTGCACGATGTATTATAATTTCGCGCGTATTGATTTATATTATTATTATTATTATTATTCTTATCATTATTATTATTACTTTTATTATTATTACTATTATTAATATTATTATTATTACAAACATAACCCTTGTATAGGCGACTATTGTATTTAAACGATATTAGTCCACGTTCATTATCGTCTGGCCGCGAATCATCAATCTATTATTATTAAACTATAGATATATATTTGAAAAATGAAAATCGCAGGGCTCCTATACGCTTGGTCGTCGATTTTTCTCTCGCGCAAAAACGAAAGTCCGTCGGCGCCGATCGAATCGCTCGCCGACTGCCCTGGATATTGCGCAGCCTTTTGTACATATGGATTATATATAGTAGACGCATACGGACGTAGCATAAATAAATATATATGTATATTATATATATATATATTTCATATTTATAAACAGTTGACTTGAGCCGGGCGTTAATGAAATGTTCATTGTTATGATTGCCGGTGATCGTTATTATTTTTCACAATTCTTTCGCTCTAAATATTCCTTCTCTACCTTCCGCCATCGCATCTCGGAAGCGTAATTTTGTAAATGCGATATACGCGTCGTATACCGAACAAAAGTTTTTTTTGCGCTTCGGAACTGTGTACTTGAAAAGTCATCGAAATTTTTTTTTATTTGGATTTTCCTCATTTATAATTTGTAAATGACGATTAAAATCAGGCATTCGCTTATCAAGTACACAGAAACAATAGCCGTTTCCTTGTTAAGGATCATTGTATGATGAAAAATTTTCTCCACTTTTCACCGCCCTATTTTCTCCGTATTTTTTTTTTGTAAAACTTTCTGCACGCTTAAGTTATTTTGAAAGGATAACTTTGTAATTTTACATAAAAAAAACTAATGGCATATGCACAGAGCCGCATAAGGATATCGTGTATACGCATGCGCGCGCACACATGTACGGAACCACGCAGCTGCTGCAGACACTGGCACGCGGTATTATAAATAATAATAATTATTATTTTATAATAGATAGTATTATTTGTATGTAGAGCAAGAGAATTTATAAATTATGTATATATATTAGCAACAATTAAATCAATTACATTTAAATCACTGTACATCATCTTTTATTGTTTATTTATATACCTTTACCTTTATGCAAATGATTCCTTTCTTTTAATTAAGTAGTGTACTTCATTTCCGCATTAATTTGTTACTTGCTGGATAAAATCGTAAAGCAACGAGCCTATAAACTTTCAACAAAAAATAACACTTTACTTATTACATTTATATTTCTAACTATATTTATGCAAACTAAAATTTTCGTTGAAAATCAATGTTTATAACTTTTATGAGCCATGTAATTTGCTACAACTTTAAGAAATATGTTCTAATGTCTAAAAACAAAACTTAACATCTAGTTTATGGGCAATAGTTATAATAGTTATTTTAAATACTAGCTATTATATACTAGGTATTATACTTATGAACGTTGAATTTTTTGCGAAAAATTGTTTTAATATTACGCTAACAATGTTTTTAAAAATTCATTACCTCAATAACACTTTTTCTTGAAATTTATCGTGCATAAAAAGAATAATTTGTTATGATCAGAAGAAAAGATCTAATTTTTTTTTACTAAATATTATGCGTTTCTAAAAATAATCATTCACGGCTTAAAAAAAAAAAGACCCATCTTGTGACCGAAACCTACACTTCGGATTTTGAAAATCTCAGTACCAGCAGGCGTCATCCCAAAGTTTTCCATCTCTCGCATCAGTATCGATTCAGATAATCTATCCGGTTGCGGCTCCTCGATATAAACGATTTACCTTGTCGACATTCCTCTTACTTAAAGACAGCCCAATGACACGTATACATCTACCTGTATATATACATAATGCAGGGAACCCTGCCGAGAAAGGAGAGAAGTAAAAGGTATACATTAGCCCAGTCAAAATACTAATAGTCCGGATAAGCCGTATAGTAAAGAGGCAGAGACGCGCAGCGCTACTCGGATTATCGCTAGATGCCCGTTAGCAACACGGCTCCGTGAGATTCTGGGACTTTCTTTTTATTTTGTCCCGCGCCGCGCCGCTTGTTTGTCTAATCGTTTCTGATATACTCGCGCGACGGACAATACGGCCGAAATAGCTGGAAACTCGTTTTTAACACTGTTGTAACGCCGCGCTGTTCTTTTATATGAGGAGCTTGATGCTGCTGCTGCTGCTGTGGCGCATTGAGAAAAAATTTATTGTAGGAATCTGGTTTAACTGAATTACCGGTAGTTTCTGTTTTGACGTGTTTTGAAACGTTGACGGCTGAATGATTAATTAAAGTCGTGCTCGTTTTGGAGATTGGATTGTAAGAATGTTTTTTTGATTTATAAAGTTTGCCGATTGAAGTGGATTGGTTTTTAAAATGAAGTATTTTGAAGACTTATATTATTGTGAAAGACGAATAAAATTTAATTGTTGAATTTTTTTTTTTTTTATCTGTAAATGTTAGTATTGCAAAATTATAGTCATCTCAAACTATGAAAAAATCAGCTGTACTGCTACTAAATAAAATAAATTTTAATCACACGTAATCTTTGTTATTTATACACATTCAGTCAAGACTCTAGAAATGAATTAAAAATCCAAACCAAATTAACACAAATTCCTGTCTTCTGAATTAAAAAAATTTCAAATTTTAAAAAATAAACTATATTTCAGTAATTTTTCAACAAAAAATCGCTTTTGTTCAACCGATATACGATCGGTCACGTATAAGTATTCGCGTACTCAGCGTAGACTTGCCGAGCGGACATGCCGTAAAATAACCGTTTTAACGCTCCGACTTTTACGGCGAGCTTTAGTTGCTTATATATACGTTTTACGCGAGGCTTCGTCCTTTTCGGCCTACGCATTTATAACAGTCGTTGTTTGCGGCATGCATATCTTATCGTTTCAGGTTTGCATATGCACTAAATTAAAATCGTTTGATTTACTTAATTTAATGATGGGATTTGAGTTACTCACATCTACCTTGTAGTATTTTTTATTATGTGGTAGTTGGATGTTGGATGATTAATACACAAGGAAGTGCGTTATACTTACATCTATTTATTATGTTTGAATATATTTTCCGTTAGCAAAAAGGATATCAAGAGTACTAATTTTAGCGTTAAAATGGCTACGATGGTTTCTTTTGTAACATACAGGATTCTATTGTAAAATAGTGAGAAATTGTATAACTCTTACATCGAACTTGTACATTTTTATACTTTTCTACAATATTTTATTGTTTTTTTATACATTCATTTTTAAAATATTTAACGATTTTATATCCTCTCTTGTGCCTTTTTATAGATGCTTTTCTCTTCTATAAAAAGTTCTGCGATAGCATTTCTTATTACCTTTTTTACTTTCGCCATATTATTTTTAGTCAGTTTAATCCCTCTACATTTTCAGCCAGTAAACTTGAAATTCAAATCAATGATTTCTGTGCTCTCCTTTAATTCAAATACATAATTACAATTTTTATAATTACTTTACAGTTAAATATTTCTATTTTCGTAATTCAAAATAAAATGTTTAATTTTCTTAAAATGATTTTATCTTTTACTCTATTATTTAAATTAAAGGCACGAAAGTCATACGAAGATATTTCCAGAGACTGCTTTTAGATAACCGTACGCGCATTTCCCGTAATCACTTGGATTTAATCATTGAACCAAAAGTACACACGTAAAGGCAAATTACACGTTCATGATCGAACAGTGTAACTTTAATAGTAAAATGAAATAGCGTTGCACATCCACGCATTCAGTTGCAAGGGAACTTCTGAACTAGGAGCACACGCTTTCTATCGCTAATGAAGTAAATCACAATATATAAATTACTAACAAGATTTGTAAAAATAATATTTTTTTCACTTATCCAAACCACGTAAAAGCATTTGCATTAGAATATAAAGATCATTTTATTGGGCCAATTGGTTAACCGCTTTCTCTTTTCTAATCATTGCATGATAATGTCTGTGGAAGATACGCCAATTGTCTTGGTGATCATCTTAGCGGTCGGCGGTATCTCCATGATGACGGTCTTATTAGCCTGTTACGTTTGCATATTTAGAGATCTGTGCTGTCGTTCGCGCGCCTTTCGAGGCAAGAAGAGCGCGGCAAGAGCTAGAGCCAAGAAACGCAGAAAACTAAAAGGTCAAAACAAGTATATCTCTTACAAACATTGTGGCAAAAACAAAACTGACGAATCTTCGACTTCGGTTTCTGAATCAGGTGACTGCTGCAGCCGCCAGAGGCAGGGGACCGTCGACGCGATGACTCTTTGCGATTTCACTCAGCAGGCAGAAAGCATGCCGACGGAATCTGAAAATCTGTAGCTTGCACCCTGTGTTGTGACTTATAATGGTTCGAACTGTTTCTCATGTCTGTTATCCTACTATAAAATAATAATGTCGATAATATATAATAACGACGAAAATATCGTTTTATAAAATGTTATGTTACTTTTAATTTTTTTTAGATAGCATGATTTTTTTCAAGTTCATTCAATTTTTATACTTAAATTGAATAAGTAAAATATCTGCAAAATCAAAATAAAATAATTTTATATAGTATGTCATTTTCAAAATATTAAAGTAAAAATTAAAAATACTTTAATTCGTTATGTTTGTCTAAATGTTGTTTTACTATATTCTCTTATAAATTTTCTTAAATGTAGATTAAAACATTTAACATTTAGAGCAATTATTTGAATCGGTTTTAAAAAATAAATAGCAAAATATTTTATCATTTACTTTTTTTTTTAACTTTATTAGAGTTTTGTAAATCTTGAAAACATTGATAGTATTTATATCTACATATTTAAAAATGATGTAAATTAACATAAAGTAATCATCTCATAATTCTTTACATCCATGGCATCGTACACAAATATTTTAAAAAACTTAGACACAGTTAAAAAGTATAATTGATTCAAATTTTCACTAATATTGAATGCAGATTTAAAAACTGTCATAAAAAAAATGTTAAAAATATTTTTGCAATTATAATCTGCACTGTGCTAAAGTAAACTGTAGTTAAAAATATATACTAAAGAATGAAAAAAAATAACGCTCATTCACATTAATTTGTACTTTCAAAACTGATTCCCAAAAGAAATCTGACTGTAGAATAAAAAATAAATTTTTACAAACATAAAAAATATATTATATACTAGCTGATCTGATTATTTAGTTGCTGTAAGACAGAAACCACTACATCTCGAAGAGTCTGTAAAAGAAAAGGATAAATTATTTATACACGAACTTTCTGATATGTCGTACCCTAATCATTAACCATTTTACCTGTGGTTTACAGTGTTCTTCAAGCCAGCTAAATACGCAGGCTGACAGCTCAGCAAAATTAGCAACAGATACATTGTCAAAGGTTTGAAATAAGCGATCCATAATTGCCTGAAACTAAACATAAAATAATTAATAAAATACAAATAAAAAAAACATTTATATTTTGTTTAAATATTCTTGAAGTATTTATTAAAAAAATTTATTATCTATATACTTATTAAAAATTTATTATTACATATATACTTACCACTTGAAATTTAGTTTCATCTGAAACTCGCGTTTCTGAATGTCCAGGTTGTGTTTGATGTGCTTTTACTATTTGTTCATAATTTGTTTTCATAATGCGCAATGCTATGACTTCTTTTCTAAGAGCATTTCGTTCTTCTTCTTGTTTTTTCTTTTGTTGTAATAAAAATTGTATATAATCAATTGATTTTTGAAGAACTGTAGCCTTTGATAATTTGTAACCTGAAGCATCAGTTTGTTGGCATGTAGGTACTAAATCCTGAAGGGTATCATATCCTCTTTTAATGGCATCTCTACGTTTCTGCTCTGCTTGAGTATGAGCTTCTCTACGCCGCTCCTTATAACTTATTGTCGAACTTTTATTGTCACTATCTTCATCCTCTGGTAATTAAGATAAGATAAGAATCAATTAAAAATTTCATACACATTGATGGTTATCAGAAACAACGACATATTAAAGGATTAAAAGCATGTAATAAGTAATTCTTAATCTGTTGAAAATCAGATATAAACATTATTTCAGCATTTCTAAAGTTTTTAGTTTAACTTTTAATTTATTTAATATAAATGATACAAGGATTAATTAAAAATAAAGAAGATTATACAATTGTATCTTTAACATTTTTGAATTACTAAATAATTTTTATTCAAAATCTATAATAAATATTTTAAGAATTCATGATTTTATGAATCTTAAATTTTAAAGTTGTTTGATTTGTGATTATTAGAGTATAATTTTTTACATTATGAAATTAATTGCATACATTAAATTTTTCAATCTAAATCAATCAATTTATCTTTCAATACACTAAATCACATAAAACCTTTAATAAACCTGGTGCAATACAGTTAACAAGTTTTAAGAGTTATAATTTAAACTTGAAGATAACATACCAGTATTGTGAGCAGAAGATGATGGAGTATTTACAGAGCCTGTACTGCTGCATCGAGAAAATGTGTGTCTATCTACAGGACTAGAAGGTTCGAGCTTAGTATCTCCATCCGAACCTGTGCTTCCGCTATTGCCTCCACCACTTGCACGTATCCCTGAAAAGTACATATATCAACAGATGAACGGCTTAGAACATAAAAACATTAACTCTATTTTCACACACGTTCTTGAGAAAATACTGAAATACAACTAACATTTATCTCTAAAAATCAATACATGCATTTACATAAATGCTGTTTTGACTGCAATGTTCAAATTTTAGAAAGATAAACTATCTTTATTCAATAAAGATCATTTTCTAAAGTGGACTGGGCTCACTTATACACTGAACCCATCAAATATTCAAACGAGTTATTAAGATGTAAACAAACACAATAAACATAGCCAATGCAATAACTTACGTGCTTCATATGCCTCGGACTGCGAGATATCACCCATTTTGAACAATCTGTCCAAGACTTGAATAGACAGAAGGTTAGAGCAGATTGAACGAAGCTAACCTCTCACAACGCTGCAGGCGCAAAGCGGGTGCAGGCACAGCTTGATAATGGCTCGATAACATCCGACTTTAATCCGTCATTCGCGCGAGAGCGAGCCCCGCGAGTTCTCCAGCTGTACTGGATAAAAATAAACACAGCGTGTAGACAAGACGACGGGAGCGAGGCAAGATCGCGCCATGTGACGTATTATTTGTATTCCTCACCTTTCACGCTCGCTCGCGCGAGATATACTTTTATCTCTTGCGTCCGTGTAATCGTGTGCTCGTGGATGTATGAGCTCTGCTCAAATCCAACGCAAACTCACGAACTGAATCGAGTACGAGCACCAAATCTCACTAACTTTTCTGCTTTACCGTCTGTTTTGCTTTGCGTCGCGGTGTTTACTCAGCTGCCTCAGTTTTTCTTCTGTGCTACTGACGTCATCAGATTTATAGGGTCCGTTTCGTTCCTTTGCTTTTCCCTTCGAGCATATATTATACCTAGAAGCCTTATATATATAAATGGTGGTTTGTTTCCGTACGTTGCGATTGAGAGAGAACTTGTCCTGTTTCTACCTCTCTTTGACTAAACTGATTGACTGTTTTCACCCCCTTAGTCCCCTCCAATCTAAAAACAAATATAAATTTTATGTATGCAATAAGTATGAAATAATTAAACTCTGGTACAAAGCTAGCATGTGTCAAAAACTGACCATCACTCTTGAGTAACTTGGGGTTTTTTTTTTATTCCATGTCCCAATTCCCAATACACTATTCCGGGTTTTATAATCTTCTCTCTTCTCAGTTGGCAATCTTGTACCCGCCGCTTTCAAATTGCACATATAATATGCTATGTTTTTTCTTTTTTCTTTTCTACTAGTATTCATTCATATAGGATAGGGGTGAGTAGGGATTGTGTTTACAATGTTTACTACTAAACTACATATCTATATTAATACTTATAATAAACGTTACTATCCTTAATAATATTAATCACCTATGGCTACTAAAGATGTCGCATACATTAGATCAAGGAATACAGCGCCTGGGTTTATTTCCCATATTCTCGTCAAACCAATATCAACATTAATCATCGCAAAGCAGTCATTACATGATTTATTTCTTCTAAATACAAGGGAATTTTTGATAATAATTCGTTTCTCCTTACTTGTTCTTCCTTCTAGTATTTTGAGTAATTATACAACCCATTGCACTGGGCTTAAATCCTTTATTTTCCGGTTTAGGAATTAAGCACTGAACATAAGTATTCCAGCTCTCTGGAACCTTCTCAGTTTTTTTTTTTTTTTTTTTTTTAATTTCTTTATTATAGACTATTTTTTTAACTTCTATATTATTCTATACTTTAAATTATTCGGTATGTTTTTGATATAAGATTTTACACTTGTTTATAATTAATGTTTACGATTATTTTACCGCAGGTTCGTGTGTTTGCGCTTTGTAAATATTAAAATTTATAATTCCTTATGTTTTGTAAATATTCTAATTGCTTCCTCATAGAGGAAGCTTTGTAATAGTAAAATTTTGAGTTTCGTCAAATCGCTTTGGAAACACGTTTC
>UELX01001000.1:0-53884 GCA_900480035.1 Eupelmus urozonus
AGCGGCATAAACTCTTTGGCATTGCTAACGCTCGCTAATGCATTTCAAATGAAATAGTTTCCGGCGCAGCCAACTTCGGCCCCCGCGTTGCATCTTTTTGGACAGATGCATAATTGTTTGTTTCCGCGGGCTAAGCGCGCCGCCAGAATGAGGATGATGGGATTTCGGCTGCGCTGCCGGGGCTTTGATTCCGCGTAATTGGGATGCGATTGAAATTTTAATTGCGGCCCGCGTGCGACTGATTTGGTTTTTGTGCCTCTCGATAGTTATTGTTGTTTGGGAGGCTGCGGGAAATGCGTTGCAGTAATGGCGAGAGTGATAATGAGGTTGGATAATAAATGGAGTGTGAATCGACGGAAAATAAATGAATGTTATTTTAAAAAATTCTCGGGAATGTTAAATGGAAAAAATATTAATCACGTACGGAATATCGCATTTTCACATCGAATTACTTGTATTTTCGCGCTCTCAATAATTTCCAACAAAACGAAAAAGATTATGAAAAATGACGATACCAGTAGTCAACTAAGCCCGGACATTTTCAGCAATGTATTAGCCTCGCGCCGTACATATAGTTCCTTCTCCCGGCTGGATACGTCAGGGCTGTCGTTCGGTCTGGCAAGTAAGAGCGTCGCGTCCAATGGCCAATTTCAACGCTCGTGGGGAAGAGGATATAAGCCCCTCTACATATATACGTAGACACAATACACACATACAGGGAAAAAGAGCCTCGGATTAAACGTCAGCTGCTTAGATTAAATGCCGGGCTGCGATCGCGCCTTCGGTAATATTCTCGCTTCTTTTCTCCTTTTCTCCTCGCCTCTCGACAAGACCTTTATTTTTACGACATTTTTACATTTTCCCCCGCTATTTTCGCCCCGTCGAAGATGCTTTGCATTTGTCGTCAGGCTGAAATTGCGAAACAAGGGGCGCAGAGAGCGCCGGGCGTCGTTTATGCGAATCTCCGGCTTACGATTAAATGGATCAAATAAGAGGCGAGGAATTGCCGTGGCGACGGGGGTAAATTAAAAATTAAACTTCTAACAAGCTGAACCTTTTTTTTCAATCTTCGTAATAAGTTTTCGCAAATTGATTTTGAAGTTCGTAATAAACTTTTGCAGCTATTTGCGAGATAATTTTTTTCTTTAATCCCCGCTCGTTCGCTGTGGAGGTGAAAGTTTGAAAATACAGATTACGTGTCGATTTAAAAATTAAAAAACAACTTCATGAATAAGTTGGATAGATTTATATCTATATCTGTAAAAAATTTGTACAAATTATTAACCTAACAGTAGCTGAACAAAAACAAGCAATCCCCAACCCCTCCACTTCAAAATAACTCACCGCAAAGACCCACACCACCAATATAAACAAACCTGCAAAAGCCCACACCACTAATATAAACAAACCCGCAAAAACCAGCAGCAAGCTCAGCTCCAGCGCCTTGTTATCAGGCTTATTTGCCATGCGCACCCAGCCTAATTCTCGCCGATTCTCAAACGCGTAATTCCCGATTAGTTATGCCAGTGTTCTCTGCACCCCCTCCCACAGCCACGATCAGATCTACTGCCAAGAAAGGAGGATGCATGCCTCGTCGACCGATGGGATTATGCCGTCGAATCTCGATTGGAGCTCTGCCATCACCGGCGCTGCAGCGTGGAGCTAGAGAAGATCAGGGAAGCCGCGCGGCTTGTGCACCTGAGAAAAGAGCGGCTTAGATCAATCGGTTCCTTCATTGTTGTGGCTTCTGAGATTAGCGATGGGGTAGCGATTTTAGTAAAGTTGAGAAGGGGATTATAGTGGATTATTGGGGTTTTGTGTTTGTTTTGATATATTTTGTATCGAATTAAATGCGTGGCGTATAGTTTAGTTTATTTCTGAGAGGTGAGAATATTGCAAATTATTATTACTGGAATTGAGATCGATAATACGCATGCTAATTATTAATAATTATTATTCTATAACTAGTAGTGTAATTTAAACTAATATAAATATTGAAATATTTCAATGTTTAATTCAGAAAATCTTTATAAAGTAAATCTCAACTTCATTACTTCTTTGCTTGGAAATACAGTCCATTGATGTTTTTTCAAAAAGCAATTTCAGAAAGTTTATGCAAACGTTTGTATTATATTTGTTTTTCATTCCAAAGTTAAACTTAAACTGCTTCATTTTATAACCTTATATTTTTCTTGAAAAAAAAAGCAATACCATCAAGTATTAAAATAATTACTTCAATTCATTACTTTCGCAATTTATAAATATATACATGCCATTTATACTCTTGTTTTAATATGTAACTTAAAATTCTTGAACCATTAAAAAATCATTTCTCCTCATCACGTCCCCCCACTCTGTAAATTTTAAATAGTGAAAAATTCCACTAAAGAGTAAAAAGTGGAAATTTTCACTATTTAAAATTTACAGAGCAAGAATCCAACACTAAACAAATCACACCAGAAGCCGCCTTAGTCCTGTAATTAACATGCCTTTCGCCTCCTGCAAGTCTCAGCAGTTCTCCTCTAAAACGCCGCCCTCCCAGAACCTTCGTTAGCCCTGCATACACCACGTACACAGGCTGCATGTATATCCTAATCACCGAGTCCCTATAACTGTTGACTAGAAACTTGGCTTATGCTCTCCTAGTCTCGATATAACCGAAGATATTGCAAGCCGAGGCTGGATGAATTGGCTTCGATGGCTATATATGCGCCAGCATTGGGTGTACCGAAATTCCAACTGGCAATTATAACCAGCCTGCGGCGAGAAATTCGCGAGTTCGGAGAGCTTACGGGAACTGGCCTGAATGTGTATACATATATATTATATACATACACATGCACACACACGCGCGTAGATATATATTCCGATATCGGGAAGGGCTGCCTTAACGAGGCTTCCTACTTAAGATGTTGCTCGTGCCGCGCGCCATTCACTCTCCGGGAAGCAGATAATGGATTTTTCTTGTACCCGCTGTAGAACGAGCAGTCGGCCCTTTTCTCGGAGCCCGATGAATCGGAGCTAACGAATTTCGGCCGAGTTTGTTCGAGTCATAATTTAATTATACCCCGGATTTAAATTATTCCTCCCTCCAGCTGGCGACGCGGTCGATATTAAACTAAAAGTACGCGCGAATCCTCCAGCCGCAAAACAAAGCGCGACTCGCGCACAAAAGCTCGCACCGCAAAGTTCAAGGACTTTACAAACGCGCGCGAGAGTGAAAAAAAGTCGAGCGTTAAAACCATCCTCAATTTTCCAACGACTCGCAGCGAGCCGATAAATCGTCCGCGAAACGGCGGGCATTACCCCTGACAAAAACGGCCCCCGCCCGCCCGCGCACTTCATCAATTCCCGTCCCTTTCAATTTCGCCGCGGAGCTCGCGACTCGCCGAAGACGCCGAATGCGCGCCTCTCTTATCCTTCCGCTCCGGCGTGCGGTGCTCCATCATCGTGCGAACAAGACAAAAATGATGGATTTCTGGGAGAGAGCGAGCCCGTGCGTGCGTGGCTCCGCCGGAAACTGGACGTGGGATTATACTTTTCATTTCCTGCGCGAGGAGCGAGGAAATGGACCGATCGGGTTTTCAAGGGGTCGTTTGTGCGTTTCGTGGGCTGTGAGATTGCGGAGGCGGTTTTCTCAAAAGATTGGACTTTTCTTTGGAGATGCCTTTGAGTGTAAGTTAAAACTTTTGAGAGTACGGTGGGTTATGGTACACTGGGTTGGAACTGGAGAAATGCCAGCGGCGTATTAATAATTCACCCAAAAAGAAAAAACGAAAGGAAAAATTTTAATTTTCGAACGAGTTACTTCCCTTTGAATATTCACTTTGAGATCGGGCGCAGCTTTTTCTCCGAGCGCAGCCCGCGAAAAACTGCAGTCCCAGCAGCATCCCACGAGTCCGCACTCCCAGTCCATCCTTGGAAGTAGAGCCGCCCTCGCAGACGGCGAAATCATCCGCGCAAAAAAGGCGTCGAAGAAAACCGAGAGCGAGACAAAGACAGATAAGAGAACGAACTCTGGAGTTCGCGTTAAGGGGGGCTCGCTGGCTGTGATCGATGAATCTGCAGCGCGCGCGCGCGCAAGACAAGAGAGAGTTTCCGCTAAGAAGCACACGGCGAGCGAGCTCGCGCTCCTTTTTCCTTTCATCATCGCGCGAAATTTCCTTTGTCGCGTGGGCGTATGCAGCGAACAAAGGGGAGAAAAACCGCGAGACCGCCGACGCTCCGTTTAACGATGTCGCGCCCTGCGCTCGCGAGCTGCGGCCTTTGTCTCGGCAGTCTGGCGTTTTTTGTTTCTGGAGAGAATCGATGCGAGAGCTTGGGAGATGTGGGATCGTGATGAGGTACCTGGGTGAGATGGAGATGTGGTTTTTGTGGTGGACGAGTCGGTGTCTAATTGATTTGTTTTGAAGTGGAGATAAAAAATGTGGTCTGGCTTCTGTGTGACACAGGTGGACGTTTGTGGTGATTGAGTTGAGTGGGGAGGGGTGGGGATGAGTTACCTTGCGTTTTTTGTGACGTAACTGAGACTATGGTAAAAATCTTTCTTTTAAATGAACTCTGAATTTCGATTGTATGAACTGTTGGCAAAATAATGATTTATAATTATTTATGGAAATAGATTATAAATAAATAGATTGAAAAAAATTAAGAAATAAAATTTTTATTGGATTATCACATTTTATTAAATTAATTTTCAGTCATTTATTAACTATATAAATTTTATTATCCTTTTTCGAAATAAAATATGTAATTGTATTTTGATGCTATTATAAATTGATTCTGAAAAAAATTAAAACTGCTTTTATTTTTTAATTAAAAAATATCAATTAGTCATTCAATGATTTTGAAAGTGGGCTATTATGTAGAACAATTGGTATAAACAATTATCTAAAATTATTACATGAATACTTAAAAAAATTTTACTTGAAAATGAAATTAAATCAGAATGCTCGCATAGTACACCAAAACTATAATTCTTATGGAGCTGAATCCGAGTAAGAACTCTCCAGATGACAAATTATACAATCATTAAAGATAATTTTGGCTTTAAATATTTACTCTAGAAAAATAGTTATAAATTATTAAGTAAAAACATATAAAAGAGCAGTTGAATTATTTTAGATTTTGAGAAGCAATTGCACAGTTCTTGATCGTCTTCTAGCACTAAGTACATGGATTACACTTATACTAATAACGAAGTAACTATATATAAGTCTTACACTGCAGTACTATAAAGTATGAAAACACTCTTTATAAGATCAATTAATATCACCAATGTATGAAGATAAAATGACTTCTAAACTTTGCCAATTCTGAATACTAATCCTCTCAAAGCTCCTTAACGTACGTCAGCGCGAATTATCCAACTCGCAATTTTCACTGTACACAAAGGATACCCGCATACTTCAAAATTGCAAGTCACCAATCCATTAACCAGTCATGATCCAACTTAACCATTCCACAAAAATATAATCCTCCTAAGCGCACGTCCACGTGCGCATATCCTCTGCATACTCGGTTTCAGATCCAATCCACAAAACGTCGATGTCGTTTCTCGTGTCTTGACGTTCGACGTCAGATCGCGCGTGTCCGATTTTAATTGGGTCAGCGCTTCGCTCGTACTGACAGAGAAATATATATATATATGTATATAATACCAGCTGTAGGAGAGCTTCCGCTCTCACAGTGTGAGCTTTTTTTCATTACTCCTCGGCAAGCGCCATTAATCTAAAAGTATTCGCGGAATGAGCGAGTACGCGGCGCAGGACCGCTGCTACTCTCTCTCTTTCCCCCCTTTTTTTGTACTTACGGGTGAGGATTAAGCGTAATTTAATGAACGCCCTCGCCGCGGCGCGTTAAGCTTTTAAATATCCTCTGTTTATGCAGTTCTGCGACTAGTCCTAGGCTTTAAGCTTGATACGTTCGACAAAAGAACTTTTTTGAAGTTTGTTGAATTATTAGCGCAATGATGTTTTTTTTTGTAAATGCTATTACAAAACTTTTTTAATATTAAATTTTATATCATTTGCAGCGCGGTTTTCGCGATCTCTTTCTCGCGTTACGATTTCGCGTCTACAAAAATTCTATCGCTGCTGTACTTTACGATCATTAAATTTATTATAGATATCAGATTATCTCTCGTAAGTCTCGTTCCGATCCGACTCATCCCTGCGGCTCAATTGTCTTTCCAGAAGACGGTTCTTCCGAAAACTGTCTCTTTGGGTTGAAGACTCGCAAATCCGAAGAGCCTCCGCTCGCTCGCGAATTCTGTCCTAATAACCGGCTTTCGGTCTGCTTCCTTTCGGAAGCAGTGGCACCACTACCCGTCGAGTTCCACTCGCGATCTCATACTCGCTACTACCCATTTCTACCCCTCGGCAACCACTATAACTCTTATGTACGCGCGACTTAATTAATAATACTACCGTCTACGTTCCGATCTCCGCTCATCTCCGCTCAACTATTCACGCTCTATATTAATTATCGTTTTAATATGTATACTATTTATACAATTTTATCTATTACTAAATTCGCGATCAAAAAACCTTGGCACTACTATGATTCGTTCCGCGATCTCACACTCGCTACTATTCATTTCTCCGTCGGCAACCACTATAACACGTATGTACGCACGTCTTTATTAATACATACCGTCTACATCCTGATCTCCGCTTATCGCCGCTCAACTATTCGCGCTGTCTATTAATTATCGTTTTAATATGTATACTATTTATACAATCTTATCTACTACTAAATTCGCCATCGTAAAACCTTGGCACCACTATGATTCGCTCTGCGATCTCACACTCGCTACTATCCACTTCCCCCTCGGCAACCACTACAACTCTAAACTACGCGCGTCTCTATTAATAAAACTATCGTCTACATCCTGATCTCCGCTCACTAAACCTTGGCACCACTATGATTCGCTCCGCTCTTGTGTTTACATCCCGCTCGCCTCTCACAGTGCCCGCTCATGCCCTCCTTTTAGCGGCGCGTCAATCGCACTGCTCTTTGGAACAAAGCTGTTTTCAGCATCGCGCATCCCCCTCTCCAGGCCACTCATTCCAGAGGAACGGGGCCGAGAGCATCCAGAGCACTACTACCCCTCTTTTTTCTCCTCTCCTCCGCTCGCCACTGTAAATTTGTTCATCTCGCTAGGCTCTTTATGTTCTCTACTATAAAGTTTTCTACTTAATGTTGCTCGCTCGGATTGCAGTATATTAAGCTTAATATCCTAATGCGCATGTCGAGCGGCACATCGCGCAGACCGTCTAAAATGCGCAGCGCTTCGTGAATGCGCCTGGATTGAGCTGCCCGTTGATCTTCGTTTAAGACTCGGCCTTGTTGAATCGGAGCTTGAGGCGGGGGGCAAGGCAAGTCAGGCTGGGCCTGTCTCTGCGCAAGCTTCTCTGATTCTCGGCGTTGTGTTTCTGCGCTCGCTGAAACCTGTGCTGCTGCGTGAGGCTGTTCAGTTCCTGCTTGTCGAGGCCGCACTTCATCGCAACGATGATTTACAGCTCGGATAAGCTCGTTCGCTCGGCGATCAGATTCCTCCGGGAGCCTTTCTGCGCAGCTGCGTTGCTCTTGCTCTGTGCGGCGGCGCTTAATTTTTTCACGAAGATCTTCGTGGTTCCGTATGGACTCAGCGTGTTTTTCCTCGGTTGGCTGTAACTCATGTCTCACCTCCGTGGCTACAGGCCTACTGCTACTCCAGCGGCTTTCTATCTCTTTCTTTTCGTTCTCTCTCTGCTCTGAGCTTTGGGAGGGCCTTTCTCGGGCCACGTCCGTCAAGCTACGTCGTCGTTCTTGGCGCGTCTGCTCATTCGAACTGTGGTCTTCCAACTGCGATCTCGACAGTTCTTTTTCCACTGCTCGTTCATGTGCAAAGTTTGTTTTGACGTATTCTCTATGCGCATCTGAGCACCTAGGACAGTTTCTGAGATCCACGCCGTCGCGACCACAGTTATTGCAAAACACTCGAATTTTCGGTCTAGGGCAATGAATGACTTTATGTCCTTTTTGCCAGCAGTTGTAACAGGCGTACGGAGGCGGATCAATGGCGGGAATAACCGGCACAGGCTTCAAACCGCCGAACATTACGCCTCCTTTTCTAATTTTTAACGACGACTCTCGCTCCTTCCGATCTGCGCTACTATTACGCGATTCCGTCGGCGGCAGCGAAGCAGCAGCTCTGAGAGCTGGTGACGGACGTCGTGTAGGCGCAGAATTTGGCGGCAAGCTACAGTCAGCTTTGAAGAACTGCTTCTGTCGGCGATTGCGTCGACGTGCGCTTCTTGACCGTGTCTTAAAAGGAGCTACTAAGTCTGTTGCCAAACTAGCCGAAAATTCAGAAGGTTTTGTTGCTGTAGCAGAGGCTTCAGGCCGTTCTTCGACCGGGCTTTTTTTCGGAATTCGTCCTACCGATCGAACCGATATTTCAACGAAGCGCGAATTTTCTCGGCCTGAGCCTTCTTCTCGGTAGAAGCGGCTTCGGATAGTCGGCACTTGAGTAGAGCTCGATGATTGAGCTAACAGATCCTCAAGCTCTCTCTCGGCTTGCTGACTTTCTAAAGCCTCGTCCGATGACATCTCTTCCTCTTGCTTGACACTAACTTTATTCGGTTTTGTTAATTTTTTTTCATCCGCCATCCCCACTTACCACTATAACTTAACGAAAAACCGAAAAAAAGAAACACCTACTTTGCGCGGTTTCGTTCTTAAAAAAAGATTATTTATTATTATATACGCGTTGAATTCTCAAAATCGCGTAAGAATCGCAAAGATCGGTTGTTTTCTTTAGCGTCTAAACTTAAATTTCCGCGAATCACTCTCTTAGTCGGGCTTCGCGCGTCGACTATGCCGATAACAGCTCAATTTGTTGACTCTTCCACGCAAGGTCACCGATTTGTTATGAGCGCCAGGTGAACTCACCCGCGCTGACTTATTGTCTGCTTGGCTCGCTTCGTCGGCTCGACACGCACCCGGAGGCGGTTCTTCCGAGAACTGCCTCCTCAGGTTACTTAATATAAAAGCTTGTAAATCCCGTCTACGCGCGTGCTAATACCTAACCTCCTACCTACCCACGAGGGCTTCTGGTAGAGAGAATCGACACCACTAACCGTCAATTCCTTTTTAATACACGATTTCACCACACAAGCGTTTTCTCTCTATTCTTACCTTATACTCACGCTCTCAAATCTCCTCCCTCGGCTACCACTGTAATTTTTATGTTTTCGTCAGCACTCCCGATCGCGTCGCCAACACTCTCCGCTCTCTCTAACACCCACCGTCACACACTATTAACTTAACCTATATCTTACCACCTATACCAGTAGTATCCAAATACTCTACAGCCCGACTCCGTTTCAACGTTGACTCACAGCTGTTGTTCTGCCTGCGGCTGCTCTGCTGAATGTCGTTCTGGCCGCGCTCGCGATTTCGTTAGTCTCTCACTCTATCGGTACTTCACGATCCAAGGGCCCAAATTCTATTGACCGAGCGGCGCGCTATGCCGCTCATACTTATGTCTGCGGTAAGAGGGCGCTGCCGCGCTCCACAGAAACGCACCACACTCCGACTGAACTATGCGTGATGCGCGAATTGGGCTTGGTAACAAGACACCGTCTCTTGTGGCCATATAGTTATCGATATATATTGTTTTTCTCGCGCGTGCTTATATCTTTAAGCTCATTTATGACTTTGTACAGTTTTGTGAAGCAATACCGTTTGCCGTGTTGTATGATGTAAAGGAATTTATTACGTGGTATTAAAAACGTATATAAAAAGATCATTTAAATTAAGTAATTTTGAATGTATGAAAAATTATAAATTACTTTTAAATTTATCAGTCTATGTCGATAAATCTAAAGTAAATTTGAAATACCACTGTAGAGATTATAGCAAGGCACAATAATAGGCGGGAAAACAAATGTAAACTACATCTCGATTAATAACGCGACAACCATCGCATGAGACATCGAAAACATCAAAAGTATCAAACTCGATGATGACGTTCAAAGGTTCGCACCGGCGTCAACTCCGCAAATGAAAGACTAGTTAAAAACTAATCAAAAGCCATGCTTAGACGCCTCCTTTGGAGCCTCGACGCGCCCGGACAGCAACGTCTAAATAAGATATCCACTTTTCTCTCGAGTTCCATTGTCGGCGAGCCAAGTCAAAGGCAGAGAGCGCGTATAGTCGCTTTGAAGTTTTCGCCGACTGTGCGCTCACGGGGATCTTTCGCTGGCGCTCCGTCGCCCAATTACTTTCTATCATACTCGCCTGAGTGGATTGGTTGAAACTTTCTTTGTAACGATCTCAGCTGGGTATTCTGAAAAAAAAAAAAGTGAAAGAGGAGTGGACTAGAATGACGGCTTGTACGTGTCGGTATGCCGTGAGAGCTGTGTGACGGTGTGGTGATGTTTAAGATAGAGTTCATGATTTATTATTATTTTAGCAAAGTAATTGTATATTATGAAAAATATTTATTCGAAATGAATTTTTAACCGTGACGTTTATTATTATTGGATAAATTGTTTTCTGATATTTTACGAAGAATAAATGCACAGCTTCATTAAGCAATAGATTTTTCAAAGAAACTCTGCTATTGATAGGCAACGCTTATTAAAGTGGAGGTTTTGTTTAGCACGAAACCTTTGACCTTAAAGCTATTTTCATGAATTTAATAACCTTTTGTCCCGTATTAATTATAATGTAAAACTTTGTAAAGTAAACAAAGTAAAATTTTGCCGAAACGTTAAATTGAAATCTAATGTAATTATATATGTTATAAAACAATAATAATTTTGAAAGCATAAAATAAATGATTTTCTCTATTTATTAATACCATCGTTTTCAACTGTTACTGTAAAATTATTAAAAATGTAACTTCAGCCATCCGCTCGGTTTATTAAACAGCATCAAGGCAACCAATCGTAGCTGAAGATTCAAAGTCTATACATTATAAACTCTAACATCAACGATTCAAATCAACTAAATTTTATCGTTCGATGCGACGATAAGGAAAGATATTTCGAGGGAGTTCCGACAATGCAGTCCAACGATCTTATGAGCCTGACCAGCGATTTATTAGTCGGCGAAAGACGAGTTTTCGTTTTAGCCGGCTCGAGGGATTATAATTTTACGGCCGGATTTGGACGATATTCAACCTCGATGACGTGATTTACGAGATTGCTACATTAGGCCGGTTGAATTTTAAATGCAGGGCTGTAAATTTCGGCTTGGTTATTAACGATATTGAAGTACGTTTAATGTTCGGGGCGGGTTCAAATTTGTTAATAATTCGAACCTAAACAAAAATTCTCAGGTAATGTTTGTTAATTTTTTAAAATTAAAATTAGAATAGTCATTTTACAACTTCAAAAATTACGTTCACTACGTAAATACAAAGGTACAATAACTTTCCCAATAGCTCAACAAAAAAAAGAAACCTTTCGAAAAAACGTTCCATTAGCAAACGACACGCGTACTCAATATCGAATCCCTTTTCCGAAACGCAAGCCCTCCAATACACCCACGGCCGTAACAAACCCGCGCAGCGAAACCAAATTTTTCCATCTACGGATTCCAGCCGAACGCACTGCAACTGTTCACCTACCATCCACCAAAAAAAAAAGTAACCCGACCGCTCTCGGTACATTTCGCCTGATTTTTCAACCCCCCACACATATCCCTCAGCTCACCCACGTTACGAAGCCGAAAAATGCGGCCATCCTCTATAAATAAGCGGACAAAAGAAGGCGCGGAAGTGCATCGTCCTGACGTGCGCGATCAATGCGAGAGCAGTGACAAACGCGCGGGCGCACATATTTCCTGCGGGGGGGGCCTTTGTTGTACGCGCGAAATTCCGTTAAGCCAGGGTTATACCCCGGGAACCCGCGTCCATTAACCCCTTTGATGTAGAGAGAAAGGGAGAAAGAGAGAGCGCAGTGGAATGCGCCTGTGGTGCTCGGCTGCCGAATGCTTTTTTTCTCCGCGTTATCGCTCCAAAGGAATTCCGTATTAGCTTTGCGCTTTCGCCGGCCGATCTAGGATGAGATTTTTTAATGGAACGGAGTTGGATAAGCGCGATGGGAATTTACGATTGTCGGGGTTTATGGTGATGAAAAATTAAGGACGAGATCGATTGGTGCTTTAATACGCGATGTTCCGGGGCTTTATATTTAGACGGAGGCTTTTTCGATGATTGGATTTAATTTTACTTTTAACATTCAGCGTAAAGTGTACACTTGCGGTATGTTTTATTTCGCAGGAAGGTAACAAACAGAGGGAAAGCGGTATCAATCAGCGTTTATCGCTGCTCGACGTTAAACGCGTCGAAATTAGTCGTCACGCGCAAATGCTCAATCAGAGAATGGATTCGAGCCCGCGCGCTGTTTGCAATCAAAGAGTTTTAAGCCTTTGACGGGCGCGCGCAGGCCGCAAATTATAATCGCGCGTTTTCAAACAACAAAGGCAGTAATGGAATTTAAAATACGCGGAAAAACGCCGGTCGGAGCGTAAAAAAATGTAAAACGCGCTGCGTGTACAGTATTCCTAAAACGTCTATACAGCGAAATTCAGAGTTTTTTCTGTATTTCTGAAGATGTAAAAAAGAAAAAGGTACGTGCGCGAGGGGAAACAATGCGTCAGCGGAAAATGGACAGACTTTATAAGAAAAAGGGGGAAAGAAACTACAAGCGCGACAAACAAGGCAAAATGAAGCGAACGCAAGCGCGCGTTTTCATATCCAAGTAAGCCGGCTCTCGCGCTAGAAAGTAAACCTGGTGATTACGAAAATAAAGAAGAACACAAAATAGAAAAGACGGCTTCGCACCTCGTCGAGACAATTTTTATTAAACATTTCCCGGTTAAAATCCTTGAAAGACAAAGCGTAAAAGTGCGCGTGCCAGCATATACACATACGCGGGTAACGAATGGACTCATCAAGAGCGAATAAATCCATCCGTGGCACCGAGGAGGGAATCTGGTGATGAGAGGAGCTCGTCACCCGAGCAAAAGGAAGAGCGAGCTTTAAACTATAGGGAGCCGGAGCGCACAGCCGTCTCCGGGAGCTCGCGCGGGAGTATATATAGATATGGACAAAAGGATATTTTCATTCTGGATAATAAAGCATCTTCCGTCTTTCTCGCGCTCCCTTGTATCTCGGAACTGCCGCGCTCCACCTTTCTTTGATTTCCTCTCTGCTTTCTTTTATTCTTCTTTTTTTTTTAGATTTTTACTCTCGGCGCGCTGTGCGTGCTCTTGTTTTAGCGTTCTTTGTCTGCTTTTAATTTATTTCCTCATTTTCCTTCGCTTTTTCCAGGCTTCCTTTTTTCGACGGCGAATTTCGCGCTACGAGGAAATGCGAATTTTCGGACTCTGAGAGATTTCGGCTGCTTTGTAATGTCTTTGTGCCCTTCGCAATAGGTTTTGAGCGAGATTAAGGCATAATTATCTGCCTTACTTATTTAGAGTAAAATGAGTGACTAGCAGTATAATTACAAATACTAAATAATAAGTAATGATAGCGTTTTAAAGACTATTATAATAATAATTATTGTTCATTAATATAATTGTTTTTTAGATTGTAATGATAATAATAATTTAAATAACTATACCTAATTATAATTTATCATTTTTTATTAATTTTATCCTATCACATTAACGTTATGACGTATTAGTTTCTTTATATTTTCGTTACTATATATTAATTACGTCGTCGCCGTATTAACATGTAATTAGAAAAAGCTATTGAGGATAAAATAATGAGGCTATCAAGCCTCACCACTTTTATTTAAGATAAACTCTTTAACCACGTTCCTTATCAGAAAAATTCTTAAATCTCTTCTTTCAGCCTCGTCATCGCGTTTGGCCAGCCTCCCATGAATGTAATAGGGCGGAAAACTGCGGAATTCGCAAATCGGATTCTTTTTCTTTGTCCTTCCTTGCATCTCTCTCTATCTCTCTCGCTCCTTTCCTCTCTTGGCATTGTTGCTGCTCGAGAGCTCAGCAAAACTATTCTTGGCCGCGCCAAAAGCGGATTAAGTAGGAAGTTACATGAGCGCCTAGGGAAGTCGACGGACTAAACGCTCGCTATTTTCATAAAGGAGGGACTAAGGGCGAGGCCCTTGAGTGCAGCGCTATTTTTGCTCCCTTGCTGCATTACGTGCATTTTTCTCGTGTTATTGTTTTGCTTTCTCTCGGAAGAGAAATGCCAGCTCCGCTGGTGTTCTGATTTCGAAAATCCGAAAGCGTTTCATAACTTGATGGTATTTTTGCGAAAAGATATATTGTACAAACTGATATTTTTGTAAAAATATCAAAAGATTGGATAGATAAATCTCTATATGATAAAGGAAAGAACGTCTGTTAGAAAAATAATGCAAAATTGTTAGTAAAGATAAAATAATAGACCATTCTCTTTTAATGAATCTTAAAT
This sequence comes from Eupelmus urozonus, assembly GCA_900480035.1. Classification (NCBI taxonomy): domain Eukaryota; kingdom Metazoa; phylum Arthropoda; class Insecta; order Hymenoptera; family Eupelmidae; genus Eupelmus; species Eupelmus urozonus. The sequence continues at coordinate 14,447 of UELX01001000.1, forward strand.
TCGATAATCCAAAAGATGCTTAAAAATACAATTATTTTACCAGAAATTTAAATTTAAAATCCTGTAACTTCTATTTCTACTGGATAAAAGATAAAACAAGCGTAACAATTCCTTCAACGAAAAATTTGCCATTCACAGCAATTCCGTAACAAATAGAAAGCCGGGCTATTCTCCATGATACGCAGTACATTTATAAGGGCGAGGGAAGCATACATTATCGGGACTTTGCTACAGTCGATTCGTGCGCTCGTAAAATTGTAACACGAAGCTATCGGCTCGCGCCGCTAAATTTCAAGGCTCGGAACGCCGGAGCGCTAAGCCCGCCGCGTTTCCGAATTCACACAATCGCCTGCGCTGCTGCGAGGATTCGCAGGGAATCGACGTGCCGAGGAACGAGCCATTCCTCTACTCTGCTCGATTTTTCGCTCTTTCTTCTCCTGTTTGCCTCTCTTTATTCTTATAACGTATTCAGGGAAATTCAGTTGTTTTTATGGGCTTCTTTTTTTCTATTCTTGGCTTATTCTGGTTTTATAAATAAATTTGATATTTTTTTTTTACTGTTAGTTGACGATTTTTCCATTAATATTTTGCAAATTAGATGATTAATTCTAATATAAAATTACAAGCTTCAAGGTGATAATTAAAATTAATTGAATTACGATTTAATCTAACACGGTTATTTTTAAAAATCTCATGTGCGATAAAATGCGAAGAAACGTGAGAGGCGTTGAAACTCGCGACCCTTGCAGTAGGTCAATTGGTACTGCACTGCATCAGCGTCTCGGAAGTTGGGACTTTCAACTCTCACCTGCGCCCCCCTTTTTTCCCCTCAATTTTTCGAAAAGTTTTCTAATAAGTCCTTCTTGAGGAAAATGCTTTTTCCGGACTTTGGACAAAACTAGGAAAAGTAACTTTACATACTTTACGCCAATGTACAAGATTCTCTCTGTCTATTTCTATTGTTAAGAAAATAAACTGAAAACTCAGGAAGAAAGATCAGTAATTGTATAAGGAAGAATAGAGGAATCTAAATATTTATAAAATAACGTAAATATCTGTACTAAGGTAGTTTGAATTGAATATATGTATATTTGATTACTATATTCTTTAATCACAATTAGACATTTATAAAACAATCCAAAAGGTTTTATAAAAATAAATTATATTGTTTTGTAGCAAACATATCATAAATAGCACACAAAATTTCACGCATACATTTTCATGAGAAATCAGCCTAATTACATTCTATAATTCAGTGTCTGACTATACGCATACCGCATCTACTTATACTTGCTAATTACTGCGACTAATCCCCTCTTAAATTCCACACATACCCATCCTTTTTACCCACTATTTTCAACGTCATATTCAACACACATCCACTCTCTATCCAACCCCTCTCACCCTAACACTACCCCTCCCCTCACAATACCCGCCTCAATACACCACAGCAAAAGCGGCGCGCTCAGCGATCACGCCTGCAGAGTTATACCGCGAGTTAATCCAAGCAAATCGAGTAAATAATTGTCCCGCTAACCGAGCCGAGTAGCCTAATTCGAGTAATTAGCACTTATCCCTCCCCCGCAGGCCGCGCGACTTTCCTGCCCTTCCCGCACGCACACTAGTCCGCCTGTACACGGAGCTTTCCTCGATACACACAATCGACGTTTCGAGTGTGCGAGCCTGCGCGCGCGGAAAATGAATGAGTAATCAAATAATTCGATCGGACGGTGGTCCGGATAATTGACGGGTAAATAACGAGAGTAGGGACGTGCTGGAGGCGAGGCTGTGTGTGTGTATACGTGTGTAGTGGAGTGTGTGCGGAGCGATAATTCTCGGATGATGGATCGATTCTTCTTCTCGAGGGCTATCGAGTGTCTGTTGATTAACTTTCGAATGCATTCAGAGTAATCCTTCTCGAAGGCCCTCGTTTTTCGATCGGCCTGTATCTAGCGTGTGTATTAATAAAGGTTTTTATTTGTGGATTGTTTGTTTGAGGGCGGATCGATTGCAGGCTCTTATTGCGGGTTTCATGTGATGTAAAAATTTCGAATGACGTTCAATCAAAAGATTGTATGTATATTGGTTAATTTTATTAAGATTAATTAACTATTTCGAGTTTTTAAGATTATTGATTAATTGATTTAAAAGCTAATTATACATATTGAGATTGCCGTAGGTGTCTGATAGCATTAATACGTCAGTCATGGGATTGTTTTCAAGTGACATGAATGTTGAAAAAATATTAAAACAAAATGTGAACGTCAAGACTATAAAATTTACCTTTAATCAATATGCAGGATTCACGTCAATATTTAAATTTTACTAAAAGCGAATCAATTCAGCTTTTATTTTTGACCAATCAATTTGAAAAACAATAAAATGTGTTGAAATGTGAGTATATGAAACTAGCGTACTCTATACGTTCTTTGAATGTTTATCATCCTTTTACATATAGATTTAAAGCGTTTATATAAAAAACAATAACTTTGTCATCGAAACTTTTAAGAAAAATCAATTTTTGTTTTAATTTAATAAAATATATAACTTTAAATTCATTTAAAAAATACATAATTTACATTTTCATTTCTGATATTATTTTTTGTAATTATACAAATGGAATAATAAAGATTTTTCTTCCATTTCTCAGTTTTCATAATTTATGATGAAATTGTCATAAAATTGATGTACATTTAATATTTTCATTTACATGGTTATTGCTGTATTAATTATTGTATTTCATAACATTTCTACAAATATTCAATTCAGTAATTAATATAAATTATAATTTTAGCAAAATTTTATTCAAAGATTTCTAAAATATGCAATATTTTTGCAACCTAGCGAAACTCTGCATAACTTCATAAATTAACATGCTGCAACGCAAGAAGACAAATATTATGCATGAATATGATAATGATAATCACATTATCATTAATAAATATTTACATCGCCACTTTACTTTACCGTATTAAAATTTATTTAATGAGGTATGCTTGACTAGAAGTTAAAGTAGCTCCTAATTAATGCCTAACTACACTACCTTAATATTGATACAAATGTATTATTAAATTAACCCATAACCATAACATAAAACATAAAACCAACACATTTGAAAAACCCAGACCTGCTCCCACCCTCAAACCACTTCCCCCCAACAACTTATTTCCCACCCGAGCACCAGCATCGTCATCTCAAACCCCCTCCCTCAAAAAAGCCACCAACAATCACCATACCTCTTTGAGCCTGCACCGAGCCGCGCAGCGCCCGCGAATGAGCCAGGTCTGACAAGCCAGGCTCGCCGGGGTAGAATAGGGCCGGCAGCACGGAAAATCGATACAGCTCTCTCTAATGGATCCCCCAACACTCGATCTCGCCGAACAAATATTTGCGGATGCAGAGCCCCGCGGCCCCTCCTCATTACATCCGCGCGCGTGCGCCGGACCAGTGCGGTAATAAAGTTACCGCTAATGAAACCAGCGCAATGACGAGCGGCCTCATCCTTGCCTTGAAAAAAAAAAAGGAAAAATAAAAGACAGCCGCGCGCGCCGCGTGCGGACAATGGCCGATGACATCGGGACGCGCCGCAAAGCGATCGGCTTTTTTTTTTCACGCGCCAGAGGGCGAGGGAGAGACAGAGAGGAGACTGGTTTCCGATTCCATTACGAAACTCGGATGGGAGCTTTTACGGCGCGGCGAGCGCTGTTTTACACTCGCGCGGTCGGCTGTTGGCCGGAAATTACCGCTGTCGTTTCGCGGATGAAGATCGTGCGGTTTTGGGATTGGGGTTTTACTTGATTCAAGAGGCTCTCCCGGGGGGTTTGAGTCTAGCGATTTTTATTAAGTTTAGTTTTAGCGTTTGTTTTATGGGATGTCGTTTCTATCAGGACTGGGAAATCAAAATCTCTGTGTTTAAGTGTGGAAATATTTATGTGTTTTATATTTTTCTGTATCTTGAGGGTTTTGCGATATAATTCATTGTCGCTCTGGAACACTTGTGAAAGAGTTAAAATTGTGTTTTGGTTTCTTCAGGAAACTGCTATTAATCAAGCAAGTTTGCTGTGACCATAGGTTACTAAGTACATTCGGAACATTAACAGCCCTATTGATCTTGATCAAATCCTACCGGCAACATCTGGTAACGTCGCTATTGCATAAATCACCCCTGCTTGTAACTTGCCGGGTCATTGGTATTCTGTCGTCTTGACTACTGCTGCGTCTGATTCTGATGGATATTACCAAACAGCTAGACGTGACCATTCAGAATCCCGAAAAAAGTAAATACAAAAGATTCTTAAAAAACCCGAGTTATTTAGCACCTTTTAAAAAATAGATTTGGAAAAACTTTACATAGCTAAAAAAAATGTTGATACGGTTTTTATTATAATATCAGAAAATAAAAGCTTTGGCTCTTCAGAAAAACAGTGTATTTTTAATAGACATTTGTCGCCGGCAAAAGAATCAGCTGACGTCTTATACATGAAAACAGAAAGATACACAGAGCCTACGCAGCACATAAAGAAAAATTAGAATGCAGGTCACTTCGACGGTATAAATGCGAAAAGGATCAAAGAAGTCAGCTTTGGCGAAAGAGATAAAAATAAATAGCGAGAAAAAGCGAGGCGGAACTTAAAGAAACACGAGACTACGGCAAGCCCGGATGACCCAGAAAATACATTGTCACGTCCGCGCATTAGAGACGTTTAATTATTCCGTTTTTAGAGTTCCGCCTTCTCGGCGGAGCCGACGCTCCTTAACGGCAAAAAGAGAAAAGCCAGATAAGAAGCGAGAGGCGTGGGAGGCGCAAAACGTGCCAGCTCGCAAAATCCTTGATTTGCCACTTACATTCTTAATTATTTATATCGACGGACTCGGGTTATTTTTGCGAGCTCCCCGTGAATTATGGATGCGCGGAGCAGCGCCGAGCTGATTTCCAGAAGTGAGTAACGAGCTTTTTCCCCTCTTTTTGTTGCAGCTAAGCTGGACGGCGTGAAGACCTACATGCGGATGAGGAGGGTGCCGAACCATCTGCAAGTCAAGGTCATCAAGTGGTTCGATTACCTCTGGCTAACGCAGAAGTGCTCGGACGAAGAGAAGGCCGTTAGCTGTTTGCCAGGTGAGTACCATTGATTTGTTGTTGTGTTTAAGGTTTAATAAAGGAAAATATTTTTCAACTTTTTGTATGATTTGTATTAACGGTATTTGACTGAATAGAAACTTTACTATTTGGGCTATTGGAAAATATAGTTGAAATCTGATAAAGTATAAATATGAAATATGTACACTCTGTCGTGTGTTTGACATAAATTCAAAATTTACAACTTGTCTAAAATACTATTTTCCTTTATTAAATTGTTATTATATATTTTAAGTCTTATTTTAAACTATAAATTTTACTTATTTCTTTAAACAAAATTTATATAAAACATAAGATTTCTAAATATATAGAAAATTTATTTAATTTACAAGAACATATTGTTTTCAAATTTTTATTTAATTCAAGACTCATACAAACAGTACAGAGGTGAAAGAATTGGGTGAAAGAATTAGTTATAGAATAACAATCTTTTATTTTCCGTAGCAGTACATGTCAAAATAAAAATTTTACAGAAAATTTCATAAAAAAATGCATACACTAAAAGCTATAGTCACAGTATGTTTTATATCTTGATTTTGTACCCAAATTTTTATTTACACGATAAAACGAAACCACTCCTGCAGGTCGTAAAAATGTAATCGAATCCATGCTGTAAATAAGCAAGGCAACATCGCTGAATATATTACAAGGGTGCCAATATGTTCTTACTCCTAGGAATATATCGCGACTACTTTTCGCAATATCGAGAGTAAAAGAAATATTTTCAACGAGGAAGGGCAGATCGTTGAAGAATTTTACGCTCTCAATTTGTCTTTCGCATTTAAAGTTCGCCGCCACACCGTAAACTTCGTCCAGCGCCCCTCGATATTTTCCTATCGAACTCGCCAAGTAGCGGGGCGCGATGCGGTATAGAAGACTGTAAAATAAGAACAGTGTGTCTAACAAGCTGGTTCATAGGCTATTAAAGATTTTATGCTTTTCCCTCGCGTTTGAGCATGAAATTTGGTCATCGCGCCTTTTTAAGAAACGCGGCTTCGTAAAGGATATTGCTCATTAAAGTTTATTATAAGATTTTCATTCATAAAAAGTAGAGGCAATTTCAACCGGCCAATCAGAAAGTTATTGGAAAGCAGTAAACAGCGGGCCACTATTCATTCCACTGCGTACATAGTAAAATGTTCAAACTGTATGAAAATTATTTAAAAAGTTCGTTTAGGCAATCAAGTTCACATGTTTGCACAGAGAAAAAATGGAAATTTTAGCGCTTCCCGTAATACGCGAAATCTCGTTTTCGATAAAACTTGTGTTATTAAAAAAAATACTTGAATATAGGAATAAATATATCTTCACTCTTTAACCGAGATTAATCAAATAGAAGATAAGTGCACCACTCGAGCGTTCCCTCCTCAAACTGAACGTGTAAAACGGCTTTTCAATTATCCACTTCAAATCAGGTATCATCGTAATTTCACATACACACACGCACTCATTGAAGACCAGGGTTATATTGGACAGCGGTTAATTTGTACGACGTCAATAATTTAAGATTTAAAAAAATTTTCGAAAAGTTAGATAAATGTTATTGTTTGAGCCGTATTTTTGCATACTTATAAATGCACAGCCAAAATCCAAATTTCTTCGTTACGTATCCATTTCCGTAACTTTTACCTTACTTTGATGACATTTGTAACATACAATTGATTTTTGGAATAAATGCGAGCCTTGGGGTGTACGTGAAAATGAACATTTTACTCTGTCCCACGCTCACGAAAGTCAATTTTTAGTGTAGTAATCAACAGTTGATTTTTTTTTCATACTTTTTCATCAGTTTATACAATAAATGTTATCGAAGCCAATTCGTACAATATCAAAATTCTCATTTCATTGCAGTTAATTTATAAGGATGGTTCGAAAGCATAAAATAAAATCAGACATTATATGAAGCAAAAACGATATGCAAGGCTTTACAAGAAATCAGATGTACAGCTGTGTAACAAAAATATACAGCTCAGCGATACGACATGCAATTTTCATGATGAAAACATCTTTATTAACCTTTTTAATTAAAAAATTCAAGGAGAATTAAAATATAAATAAAATTTCTGCAATTAAAAAAATAAACTTGAATAAAAGGATTCTAAAAAATAAAAGCTGAAGTACAATACAAAATTTATGAAGAATTATCTGATCCCATAATAAAACTAAAAATGAGAAAACATAAGGGAAATGTAAAATTATCAAATTACATTTATAGATGATGGTTTCACGATAATGCAAACAATTCGAATTTAATAAAAAAAAATCTAAGAAGTGTAAAAAGATAATTATAATTGTACAATACAAAAATTCGATAAACATTAAAAAATGCATATTATTTTTGTAAATAATGGATAGCAACAGTAAATAAAAGCTAAAAGATAAAAAGAAAATATTACGTTAATGATAGTATCACAGATGGTCTTATGACGGTCCACTCACTTCAACCCACAGTTACTACCGTTCATTCAGACAGCACATATAGGCATACTCTCGGCATAAAATAAAATAAATTAAAACGAGATCACAAACGGGAATGACAAGCAAGAGTAATAAATTAGAACGTAGACATTTAAAAAGTAGATTAATATTAATAAACTTGTACTTAAATATATGCATAAATTGATAAAAACAAAAAAATTATGTTAATTTTTTAATTATTTCACAATTCAATAAATTTGATATTTTTACGATTCGACAAATTCACTAATTATCCCTTTTAAATTACAAATATCGAAGCTGTCAGGCCTAAAGCCAATTTAAAAAAATACAAAATAGTCCTTTTACGCATAAAAAAAAGTTAGAAACAATATCATAAACTTTGTAACGGCCTACTAAGAATATGAATTTATTTAATTTTTATTAATAATTAAGCCGAATAAGAATAAAGTTTTTAAAGAAGTATAGCGTTTCCCTTTTAACGATGCCCTCCTGTCTCTAAGTCGTATAAAGATGGGCGACCTTATAAACGTGTAGTCCCGCGAATCCTTGCAAGATCTGCCGTAAAGCTACGCGATTTAGCTTTAAGAGAACACGTAAGTCAGCTTGAGAAATATAGCGATTTATTCACAGAAGTATTGCAATAGGCTTTTTGTGAGAAAATTACCGATAATATTTATAACAAAATCCGGAAGTTATTGGGTAAACTAAAAATATCGTGTTTGATATTTCAGTTTTTTTAATTACTGAAAGACTTTTTTTCACTGAAAGATTAAACTATGTAAATGTTTTATCATTATGTGAAAATTGGAATCATTACTGATGTCGATAAAATTCTCAACTCCTACAATACAAATTTGATCAATAGAAAGGATTTTCCTTGCTTATAAAAAGTTGAAATAGTTCTAGATTTTCTGTCACTATTTTCAAAATTATAATTTTTTTACTTTCAATGTAAACTACATCGACATTGTAAAATCAATATAAAAATACTACTAATTTTTAAACTTTTGCAATTTAATTTTCAAACTTTTTTATATTAAATTTAGTTTTATTTGTAATAACTTTTCTAATACTATTCAAAAAGTAATTTTTTTGCAATACCATTCTGTCAAAGCTGTTAAGAGTAATTTTTCCATTCTATGTGAACATTGTACTAAAAGTACACTTTAAAAGGACTTTATGTAGCTACATTGAAAAAACTGCGGCGCTTAATACTGCCCGAGCAGTACGTATGTCATATAAAACGAGGAACGAATTTCATCCCTCTAGCTTCGGCTCTCTACTCTCCTGCAGTAGTCTTGTTTACGTCCCCGCACGGCGCTGATACGTATCTAACCTTTCGTAGCTAAATTGCTGGAACGGAAAAGCACCTATGATCAGGCTAAAATACTTTTTTTTAATTTTAGCGTTATTATAAAAAGTTTTTATAATTTATAATTGTATTGTTTTAATAACTATTCTAGCGTTTTTGATGTATAAATTAGATAAATCAAAACTATAAAAATTATTTTATGTTGTTTGAAAAATTTTGGAATTTGTTTCAATAAAGTAAAAGAACACGTGTTTTAAATGTATAATCCCAAAAAATCGCCAATGCTTTCTAATTACAACAGCAAGAGAAAATTTTGTCGATATCAAATATTTTGATCAAACCCGTAAATCACCATCTTACAACATCTGCACTGGAAAAAATTTAATCATTCGTATGCCGTTTTCGAATACTCGTGTATTCCATAAATCACTAAGTTTTCTTGCATCACTCACGAGTCTGCGAACATGATTGAAATATGAGCAATTATATCCGTAGCAACGAGTCTGTATTGTAGAGGATATTCTTTATTGTAAATCGTAAGTTTGAATATCACTGAATTTTCAGGTATCAATGCTTTGTACTCTAGAATCAATAAAAAATTTATTTTAAAAATTTTTATATCATTGTCCATCACCGTCTGAAAATTATTTTTTTCTTCTGTCGTTACATAACGATTACATCTATTGGTACATCTGATATTCATAATACTTCTTGGAATTTTGAGTAATGCTGAATACTTTATACTTTCATTTCGTATTTTCTCGCTAAATATTACTTTATTCATTTTTTCATTACTTTCGTCATTTTATCCATAATAAAGCATCAAGTCCTATCTACACTCATGCTTTAAGAAGGGCTATTTAAGAATTATTTCTCATATTGCTCATAAAGCCGCTACATTACAATTTTCATTTTATAGTTTGCAACAAAAGTATTTTTACACAACTGTTCGTATCATGCGTCCGTTGATTTTTACGGTTTAATTTTATATCTGAATTGCATTTTACGTTCGCCTATCACACTACACCCTATTAACTGAAAACATCAACGATATTTTATTCACGATTTTGTATAATATAAAATTTTAATATTACATCTCAAAGAACTCTTCGATCCCCTGATATTTTTTCAAATTTCGCCACATGTTATCCGACGAATTTTAATAGATCGAACAGGCTGGACCGGGACTGACACCGATGCCTTTTATCGCTTTTCCCTTCCTCTACTTTCTCTCTCTCCCTCTTTCTCTCTGGCGCACGCAGACTTTGATTTATGCGAATGCGGCCGTAAAAAAGCGACTGCGCGCGTGGGCCTCGTGAAAAATGTGCCAAGGATATAGAGAGAAAGAAAAGCGCACGAAGACGGAGAGAGAGAGAGAGAGCTCCAGGGGGTGAAAAAAAAGCGGAGGATATAGAAGGGAGGCGGCTTGAAAGAGAGGAGAGGGTTCGGATGAAAAATTTCGAGTTTGTCAGAGCGCGAACGAAAATGAGGAAAAAAGCCGGCAGCAGTCCTCGGAAGCCAAGCTTGAAAGGCACTCGTGGAGATCGGGAATATTTCTCTGAGTGTTCGTAGTGCAGGCTTGGCGGGCGAGCTAGCGCAGGCGGCAGTCTACGTCAAATCGAACTGTCAAATATGTCGGCGAGGAGAGGGCTCGAGACTACATTGGCTGCCGTTTCTTTTGTCATTCTGACTTGACGTTTTTAAAGGCTTAATTTGTTTGTGCCTCGTGCTTGGTCTCTGGAGAGAAGGGAAAAGCTTCTTTGCTGGTTTGTTCGATATTGAAGTTTTGAGGTTGGCGCAAGTGCGAAAAGTCAAAATAATGAATATTATTATAAATTCTAATTTTTATAATTATCTAAAATTATCTACAACTTCAGCTGAAAAATATTTGAATTTGCTAAACTTTCCTTTAAAAGCCCATCTGCGCGATCTTGACAAGATGTCACTGTCGAAATGCTCTTGGAAATACTATACAGGATCGTGACACGCTTTTCCTAGAAAAGACGCGCAAATACGGCTGTATGCATAATGTACAAATACATATCCCTCGCATAGATACAGCCACATAATTCTCATGCATGCCTTCGCACCTAGACCCTCTCATTACACATTCCCCAGCCCCAGAACGCCTAGAAAAACACCATCTCACCCTGTACTCCCCAATAATAAAGATCGCCAAAATAAAGGAGCATCGCTCTCATTCGATATGCGGCACTCGAATCACTCCGGGATTCTCGGCTCGGCGCTTCCGAAAAGATTTTTCGCGAACAATACGGCCCCTCTCTCTCTCTTTCCCTCGATATTCCTTCCTTCCTGCTTCTCTGCCCCAAACCTTCAGCTCGCGGCCAATTCGATTTTCCATTTCCCCCGCCGGGCTCCCCCAGACCCGCGCCGCGAACTTCCTTCGTCTTCTCCGTCTGCGAAGCGCGGAATTGTCTTGAGCTCCCTCGCTCCCGAGATCCCCTTAGCTCCTCTCTGGCTTACGCAGCCGAGAGTGGCAGTAGTCTCTCGATTTTCGGTGTGTCTGTGTGTATATACGTCGATTCATCGGCGCGAAAAGAGTGTCAGGTTTTTCCTTTCTTTCTTCTCTCCCCCTGCTATGTAATCCTTGCTCTGATGGTAATAAATAAGCCCTTCCCCCGAATCTCAGCTATAAAGCATGGGCGCACGTGTTCGTGCGTGGAAATGCCCGTGTAGATGAGAATTTAATATCGGGGACGAGCTTTGTGCGCGGCTGTTTCGCGCCGCTGTTTTCCTTTGGCGAGTTGGCTTTTTTTTCGGACTCTCTGCGGCACTGCGCGCAAGCTGGTAAAGTGCCAAAACGTTTTTGATAATGCGTAAGCGCGAGCCGAAGTTGGGTAATAAAATTTTTGGAATCCGGGATATTAGTTCGAGCGCTCGATATTGCCGTGAAATTGCTCAGGGGAAATTACTATTTTTAGCAGCGAATTCAAGGGGATTCTAGTTTTTATGAAAAAAATATATATGTAGGTATGAAAAGTAGTTGTAGGTACTGCAATTCACGGTATGGAGATACAGTAAAATTGCTTCTATTGTGAAAGTTTCGAAAAGGAGCTATTTTGATTACATTTTTACAACTGACTTTATTCAAAATAATAACTTTTATAAAAAAATTATTGCATTCATAAACTACAATTTACAAAAAATTTCAAATTCATTCTAAAATTCATTTTCCAGAATACCTTATATTGTATCATAAAAACACCATCACAAACACAACGATCTCCGGCCGCAAAATTCTTTCACCTCACCCATCTCCCCCACACCCCTCCTTCAATGAAAAAAAAAAAGGAATAAAGATAAGAAAGAAACTAACTCACCGGCTCTTTTTCCAGACAAGCTGAAGGCGGAGATAGCCATAAACGTTCACCTCGACACGCTCAAGAGGGTCGAGATTTTTCAAAACACGGAGGCGGGCTTCCTGTGCGAGCTCGTGCTGAGGCTGCGCCCGGTTCTCTTCTCACCTGGGGACTACATATGCCGGAAGGGTAAGTCGAAAGCCAATAGCACGGCTCTTTTTCTCGGGCCAGAAGAGCAAAGAGGAGGACAATCGCGCACCGCGGCGCGCTCCTACGTGAGCTGAGAGACGAATTACACGCCCCGGACAAAAGACACGCTCTCGCGCCCTCGTCTTTCAGCGAATTTTTCTTTGGCCTGCATTAACGAGCGACCCTTGCCCATTGACTTTTTTCTACCGTGCTTCTTGCTGCTGGGATGTTCTTTCTTTTACTTTTTCGAGGGCCTGTGTGTTTTGTGTCACCTTAATTGTTTTGAATAGAACAAATAGAAGGACGACAGCGTTTTTTTAATTAATGAGGATAGTTTAAATTTCACGTACGCATGGCATACGCTGTAAATTTGAAATAGTGCAGAATGCTCCACTAAGTACTATTTAGTGGAATTCCCACTATATCGATTAGTGAAAATTCGCGATTTAATTAGTAAATATTCATGATAAATTAGTGAATATTAATGATAAAGTAGTGAATTTTTTATTATTTGTTAGTGCAAATTCCACTATTTACTGCAAACTAACAACGAGCTCGATTCACCCTCCGTACGCTTCTTCTCTCCATTCGCACGTCGATTTCCCGCAAAGCTCTGGAAAACTGCGTCATATTCCAAGCGCGCGGAGAGCAGGCGGTCAACTCACGGATGAGCGTCGCGCTTCTTTGCGCCGGTTTGTATTTGTCGAGAGCCGGATTTGGGGGAGCACAGAGCTCCTTTCCAAGCGCGCGTGCGTCCGGCAATTTATCGCTGCTACCTATACATACGCGCGCCTCTCAGAAGGGAGATTTGGATCTTCCAGTGGCCGGCCGATGCTGCTGCTGCCTCATATATTGACCGTGTGAATTTCCTTGAAAAATCGTGAATGTTTGGCATTCCGTGCGGAGCGATGATTGTGGAGATATAGACGCGCTGCTGCGTGGAGTGAGTGAGTTTTTCGAAATGGGATTTTATGAAGGCGAGCTTTTCTGCATTGTGCGATTTTCGTAATGAATGGGTTTTGATTAGTGGAGGTGATTTAGGAGAGTTGGAGCGAGTCTAGTAAATGTTGGAAATTAATTTATTTATTTATCATTAACTTTTCCCCGGAACGCCGCGCGGCTTTGCGTTTGAAAATTTATGGAAATTTCAAGAGATGAGTATTGACAACGGCTAGAACTACCCGTTAGTAATGAAATATACATTTTATATACAGCTCTATTGCTGCGTAAACACTTTGAAAGAAAAGTCAAAAATGATTAATGCGATTTCTGATGATTTCATGGAAAGGAAAGCCCTCTTGGCTACACGTCTAAAGATGATACTGCGATAAAAGTTGCGGCGCAGCTCTTCTTGCCCACCATCTCTTTAGTAAATAAAAAAAATACCTAACTTTACTCGGTTATAGTCAAAGAAGACCTTTCGCTTGCTGAACTTTCCTGCATCTCGCGCTGGAAGCACTGTAATTACCGATAAAATACTGATCTAACTGCGCGAGCCCCGGCGAAAGGGGTACACTCTCGAAAACAAAAATATTTACATAATCCGGCTTTGTCGCGTTGCTCGCGGATATTTTGCGGAGATAAAAATTTGTTTGCTAAAGCAGCGCGAGTTTTTTCTTTTTATTAAGCGGCGCTTGCTGAAATTGCAAGTATTCCAATTTTACACCGCGGCAATCGTTAAATTTTTTTTTCTCTTTCCTTTAATTACTGTGGACTCCTTTGACTTTTACCTGTTAAAATAATGTAAAAGATTTGAACGACTGCGGCATTGCTTTGAAAAATTCCGTTCAAGTAGGCGCGCGTGAAAATTCTTTCAGCGAAAGAATGAGCCTTATCAAAAATCTCCCAGCGACCTGAATATTAAAAATTTTTACGAGCGCTCATCTAATACAAAATTAAAAGCTCCTACAACTCCGCCTTACTCTTCTCAAAATCCACTTCTCCCTCCTCCAGACCCTTTAAAATTTAATCAAAGACACTTCCGTGAACTTTTCATTTTCCAAAAAACTTCACAAAACTACCCCCGCCTCGCGCCTTAAACGAAACCACTCGGGCGTCTCCGTGCTGTCTCCAGGGACCGCGACAAAGCCGCGTAAACTTACACGCTGTACTTAATAATAGCAGCTCGCACTCGAGATTCGAAACTGCCAATCAAGCCGTGATCAAAACTCGAGCTTTGACGCGGCTCGATAACATCAGCCGTCGCGCTTCTCCGGGCCGGAATTAAGACGCGGAATCCTCCGTGTATACATCGGCAAATCCAGCGTGCAAACGAGCTGACGACTCCCCGAGCTCGCATAATCCACGCTCTCTCGCCGACTAATGAACGCGTATATACATTTGCGCCTTCGTAGGAGCACTCACGTACCGGGCGAATGTATAGCTCGGGCGCTCGAGATCTAAGGGCTTGTTGTTTATGATCAATGGCGTAAACTTTGGGTAGGAGCTGCGTTTTGCGATTGTCTGGGGCGGATAATTTTGGAATGCTGTGGAGTGTGCTGGTTTATGGTAAATTTAGATTGTTTTTGTAGATGGTAATGGTGTGGTATATTAAAGTTGTTGAAAATGAGGGGGATTTAATTGTGATAAAGCTGATATTTTGTAATTGTGTGGTTTGTTAATATTAACAGTGTTAACTAGGTGAATACTAGGTACTTGATTATGTTCCCACTGTTATATGGTACACGTGCATAATTTCGTAAATTCCTACATGAATACCATTTGAAAGTACAACTTGCAAGCTCTATAACTACAGGATAGTTAAGTTATTTCCAAAAGCCTGAGAATCCACTTAACTTTGGTACAAACTTTAAAAATTAAACTTCGTTTGTATTCGTTATAATAAAATAAATCAAAGAAGGTGGTGTATGTACAATTTTAAAAAAGATGTAATTTTCCCTCTTGAATACCACTCCGACATAGCATATTATTGCACAAAACCCACGTAATGTTGAAGTCACGCTCGATTTTATAAAAAAAGAATGAACTTTAAAACCCACCTCTTGAATGAGCATTTAATAACACTAGATTGTAACATATCTGTTTCAGGTGAGGTCGGCAAGGAGATGTACATAGTGAATCGAGGGAGGCTTCAGGTGGTGGCGGACAACGGGAAGACGGTGCTGGCCACCCTCAAGGCCGGCTCCTACTTCGGCGAGATCAGCATTCTCAATATGGGGACCGCAGGTAAAGAGTGCGGTAAATATTCCAAGCGCAACCTCCAACCGGACACGTGTGTGGGGCCGGACACGAGACAGGCTGTGTGTGCCCGCCGAATTAAAAATATTTTGAGAAAAATATATATCTCATTAAACACAGACCCAATCCGTCCGTAATTGTTGCGTAAATATAACTTTATGCAAGAGACCCCCTCCAAGTAAAAGCCGGTATGAGCCGACACAGAGCACCTTTCTCAATTCTTACCTCTCTATTTATATATTATATCTGCTACTACTGTCGTATATTGGATTCAGCTCTAACTCTCTATCGATACAGTATATATTGTCTTATACAATTCTTCTCCTCTGTCGCTGGATATGTCTATTTTTTACTCACTCTTATATTCGATATTTTTATTATTATACCTTATTTAGTTGTCTTCTTTTTCTTTTGCCGTTATCAAAAAAATCGCTTCTTTTCCCCAGGGACATTGATCTGAATCGTTCACGGAACTGTGTTACCGTATAGCAAAAGAGATATTTGCAATCTTTTTCTTTACATTATTATTAAAATACAAAGTAATTTAATGTACAGCGAATTTTATTACAGTTGGAAATGAAATCCAAAAAAGAATTGTACTATTACAAAAGATAAAATTAAATTTCTATATTTGTCGTAAATTTATTCTAATAACATTCACTCCAATAAAGTATTATACTTTTCTTTCAGGAAAACAAATACTTTCACTATGAAAACTTTTTTATTACTGTTTATGTAGTTCATACTTTCTTAATAAAGCAATAAAATTTTTTACTAAGCTCCATTTCTGCAACATGTTATACATCAGTTCAAAGTTACATTTTCAAGATCGATAAACTCTTTCATATTTTCTCGAAATACATATGCGAATATAAAAAACTAAATAGTAACTGAGCATTTGATATTGAAAAAAATTTTAAAAATTTCAATTTTAGTTTTAATATTATGAAGAAAAAACACACCCCGATTTAGATCAAGATCTTTGGCACTTTTACAACCATCTTTTCAACTTTCACATCACTTTATCATCTTCTCGGATGCAGATTTCACGCTATAATTTTTAATACTTTTTTACTTGTTTTGATCAGAAGTTTGTTACTGTGTACTTTCTTTCGGATGCTTCTCATATAAAACTTGAGTAGTGCAATTCAGTAGAGCAATACTCATTTTGATTTATTGACTGTGATCTATACAAAGAAATTTCAAAGTCTTAGACTACGTAATTATCTTCCTCCTTTTTGCTACCTAGATTTTTCAAAATATTTTCACATATTTCAAATTTTTATATATGCACTTGACGTAATAAATAGATAAATTTGACAAATCATCCCTTTTTGCATGATATTGAACTCAAAATTAATAGATTTAAAGCTTTATTATCATCTAATTTTACTAGAAGTGAAATTTTAATATGTCAACAATCTGCATGTTAATACCTCATTCGCTGCAAATTCCGCTTTTTTAAAATTCTAAATTTAAATTAAATCATAGAAATTTCATATATTTTTTTACCGTCCATTAGAAATTGCATTCAACTAGATTTTATATCCATCAGAAAGCATTCGAAAGAAACAAGAACAAGCGCGCGTTGAGCTCACTTTAATTAAATGTACAGGAAGAAATTTAGACATAAAATTCTGACTCGTTTAAATCAACATGACAGTAATTAAAAAATAGCTAAATTTAGAAAGTTAAACTTGAAAATACAAATATGTAGTTATATACAACTACGAAATATTTACGGAAATAATTACAAAATTATTTTATTCTAAAATTTTGAAAATCTTAACAATTTAAAAACATTTTTGCAACTGTAAATTGAACAATACGTGCATTCGAGTTAATATTTGTCTGTTATAAATAATTCGCAGATTTTTTTTCTTAAGTTTTAAAAAAATTAAAAATTGTTAAACTTTCATACATTTTATTAATTTAAATCGTCTAAAATTAAAATTCATAAGCGCTGTACTAGAGTTTTAAAAATATAATTTTATTCTTAATATGCAAAATTTATGCGTTATAATAAAGATAAAATGCCACTAAATGACAAGGAATGCAAAATTTTAACGAAATTATAAAAATAAAATTATACATTTTAAACTGAAAAAATGATTTTAATAAAAATTTTAATAAAAAAGAAATATTAACAATTCGTACAACAATCTAATATTACAAAAAACTCTAACCATAATATCTTTTCATTTCACCTAAGAATCAGCAAAACTCATTCGCCAAAAAATCTCAACGCGTCCATCCGCAATCTTAAATCTTAAAAATAAAACGCTCCAACCTCAAAAGGTCCAATCGCTTTAACCGCTAAAATCCGCATCAAGCCCGCAGCCGAAAACACGCGAAAAGCTCTGAAAAATGGCAAAAAGCCGGCCGCGGAAATGAGCGCGAGCGCAACAGCAGCACCGGGGGGCAAAAAGCCGCCGGCTCACGCCGGGGGAAATTAGCGGGGGGGCTCAGCAACGACAATTGAATTGGAAACAGGCGTGCGAGCGCTCTCGCGCTATTTGCAGTTGCGCGGCGCAAGGGGCTATAAATTGCCAGCTGCTCCGGACTAAGAGATTGGATTCGGCTTTAATTTCGCGAAATTCAGCAGGAGCTCGACGCGCGGCCCGTTCTCTTCTCTCTATCTCTGCCGCTGCTGCTTCCACCTCTACATTTTTATTTTTTTTTTCCTCTGTTGGTTCATTTCGTTTCCTGTTTCATTATTATTTTTTTTTTTCATCGCTCGGAATTCTTCCGCCGTTTATGGTTTTTGGCTTGCGCCTTTCGTCCCTCTGCGGCGACGAGCTTTTAGGAAACAGGCTGCATACATACACCTATTTTGACCCAGTCGAGCTTTTCTGGCCCGTCTCGCTTTTATCTTACAGAATTTACGTTTTCGCTCTTCCTCCCTTTTCTCGGCATTTATCGCATATGTATACACAGAGACCGATCGGTTTATCATTTTCCCTTCGCGCACAGTCGATAGATACGAATTCTGCGGAGGAGGGCGCGAGAATCGCCTTTCTATTATTATGTGCCTCTAGGGAGTACATAGATTATCTAGGGTAGGGGGGAAGAACTTTTGTACATATGTATATTATGATGCATCATCCGCTTGTAAGGAATTGAGTTCGTATCTGTCGATTAGACGAATGGCAGCTTACATGGCGAAAAAAAGGAGCTTGTAATGGAAAGTTCGCTGTGGACTTTGAATTGATACAATGTTAGTTTGATGAACTTTTATTGCAGTCGTTTTGTGTGTACAAGCGATTTATCCTGGGGACTCGGCTATTTGAGCCTTTTTGCGTATTGGTCTCGATAATAGATTCACGAGTAAATAATTAATTCTATTGTGGTTAATTAATATTCCGTTAAATTGTAACGCGTGCATTAATATTTCTCGAATATCAACGTACTCGTGTGATTAAATATGTGGAATTAATTCATATTTTGACTGAAAGTACCGATAGCCGTTGACTCGTGGATTATTCAATATCGATATACTCGACCCAATTTTCGAAATATCAAAACGCGAATCATCTACTTCGTGATTCGATCAGACGGTGCGCGGCGTAACAAATAAATCGAACCGCATGGGCTAACGGATTGTCAGTTTATCGATTTATCGATAGTTGAAGAGTACTTTGGCATTATTAACGAACGTTTTTTACATTTTATAAACTATCCCTTCAGATTGATGTGGATGACCTTGTTCTTTTTATCATAGATTAAAATTTCAAATCAAGTAGAATTATAGAAAAAAGCATTGTTGTCACAAAAATCAATGTCATAGCATAACTCGTGACTATAAATTTTTATCAACGTCCATTTTTATTAACTTTCATAAAACAATCGATCGCTACACGTATCAATTTAAACGAAAAAAATAGATGATAAAGAGAATGGAAAATGCGAAACTCCCATAAAAACGTAGCTTTCTTTCGCCATAGTAAGCCGAAAATTCCCGCCATATACAGCTTCTCCCTCCTGCCGCACCCACGCAGCCCTAGAGGACAGTAGATCAAGCCGTCTGTACATGCCGAATTAGCCGAGGCCCCTGCAAGCGCCCCAGTTTTCCGACACACACTTATATGCGCACACACACGCCTACAATTCTTCCCACCCCCGCCCGAGAGAAAAAAAGACTGAAATAAAGTCTCGCAGAGCCCGAACCTGGCAATTCCGAGCCGATGTGTAAAAGAGCGTAATTCGCGCATTAGCGGCGCGTCGGCCCGGACGAAAGGCGCGTTTAATTTTCGCAATGAAATTAAACCCGGAAGAAATTCCCGTCACGTTTTACGTATACGGATTGGCCGCGTCCGGGCCGAGCTGCGGGTAATGTCTCTGAAATTGCACATCCACGCGAGGAATTTTTTTTCCCAGCTCTGTACATCCTCTGTATATGTAGAGACTCTCTTGCCGAACTCACACACACAAGCGCGCGCGCGCGCCCGGCTTTTTTTTAGTGCCCCCTCTCGTTATTTATCTTAAAGCCCTCTTAGATTGTATATACCTTATTTGAACTGCTTGGTAATGCGTATAAAACAGTCCTGTCGGCACGGCGCGAAGGAAGAATTTCCTGTCTTCTCTGTTCTTTTTTTTTTTATACTCTGCTCTAGCTCTCTGCCTTTTTACTGTCGCTCACTTTCCGCTCTTGTTAAGAGGAAAACTGTCAAGACTTTTTCTCGCGAATTAAACTCTTGCTGCTTCTGATGAACTTTGTACGGTATACGAATTATGAAAATATGAGCACGAAAATGTGTGGGTGTGTGTGTACTTTTCTTAGCGTCGAAAATTCAAATTTCACCTGTTTGCATGATACTGCGAGGGTGAATATTTTAATCAGTGCGCCGTAGCGGGATGCGGGAAAACACGCATTCAACTACTAAGCTTTAACTCGAGGCGCATTCAACTTTAAGCGTTCTTCTACTTTTAATGAATCTCTCGATTCGTTCACTTTGTAAACTTTGAGCGAGCCGCATAAATTAACAGACGCTGCGCGAATAATTTTACCGCTCGAGCAGAATGTATTTCCACGATTAAAGCTTAATTAATATATTTTTTCTTTCCGTCCCGTCGCATGTTTGTTCACATTCATATTACGTATAGCAGACGCGCCGGCGCGTTAATTTGCAAATGTTAATCCAGGAGATTCTTCTTTTAGCCGTGCACGAATGCGTTTCAAATTTACATCTATCTCTCTCTTTCTCGCTCTCTTTTCTCTCTAGCATACTGCGCCGATTATAATTCCTTCTCTATATATACATATAGCATATAAAGAATGACAGTATGCGTGACTCGCATTACGACCCCATTAACTGTAGGATCTGCTTTCATCCCTTTTATATACATAGATTACAATTTCATTATAATAATATAACACACTCTCATTACGTATAGAGAATTTACTTGAATTTCACTTGAATTGTGTCTCTTAGAGAAACCACACCATTAGAGCACTTGCATCTTTTGATTACTTTAGCTTTGTAATTAGACGTATTATATAAATCGTAGAGACGCCAGAGAATAACGCCTGCACACGGCTAGTTTAGTTTATAAACAAGAGCTTTTCGGATTATAGTGGAATGCTTTCGTTTTGAAATACAATGGATCATTTTTATTATGACATTTAATTAAAATTAATTATAACTATTTTAATTTTAGAAATTTGTCAAAATTTTTTAATTTTGAAACTAAAAATACTTGCTTATTATACACGTAAGCAAAATAAGAGGCTTGTTAATTCAAAACACGTTTTTTGATAAAAATAAATTTTAATAATCAAAAATTGATACTTTTCGAAAAATCTAATATTTTTCACTGCTGAAAAACGTTGACCATTAAAATTACAAAGCACGAATTCTCCACATTTTCCAAAATATTTTACAATTTATTCAACAAACATACACTTTCCAAACAATGGCTCCATATTTCAAAATAAAGCCATTCCACTATACGTTCCCGAAAACTCCTCGTGCCCAGGAAAACCAGACGTGCCGACGAATAAATTAATTAAGCCGAAAGAAAATTCAGAAGAGCGCGCGGCGCAACGATATTTTCGACCGCAACGACAAACAATGCGCCGAAGGCAAAAAGTACGAAAGTCCGCTCTGCGGGAAACGAGCGAGCTCGCGATAATAATCGACGCTGTATCGGAATATCGACCTTCCTGCACGCGTGCACACTAGCTAATTCGATAGGAAAACATATCCGAGGCACTTCAATTTTTTGCAGCCGACTCTCTCCTCTTTTTACCCTGTCCGTAAAATTTTGTTTATTCTGATTTCTTTTCTCGATTCTATTCCTCCGGTTCTACTTGTTAACGAAGTTTTTTCCGCTGGTTTCGCGTTATTGAAATTTATGGCAATTTAAAGGGAGATGCGGAACTTTTGGGATCTCGTTTTTGGGTATTAAGTTATCGGTGTGTTTCGCGGAGGTTGTATATGCGGAGCGATCCAGGAATTCGAGATCATTTTTCAAATTTCGAACTCGGAGGAAAGTCGGCGATACTTTGGCAAATATTGGCCGAGGAAAGAGTAAAAGGCGTTCCGAGGAGAAACATGAGCTCGTCGATATTTTTAGCCGGATATTTATGTTACTTCTTTGAACTTCCGAGATGTATTGGAGACAGAGATTTATTTAAAATTTTGTTGAGTATTTTTAAAAAGGAACCAGATGTATACAAAAAATAGTAGAATATTTCGCTTTAATACAACTTTATCGTACAAGCGGTTTAAGTAGATTCATGCCGAGCGTGGTAAGACGCAACCTTGCGATTATCCTACATAAGAAACATCGAATTTATTGCTAAAAGCCAGGAAACCCTATATCCACAAAATGCACCTCGCCGTCTTCAATTGAATCGTTCTCTTAACGCTGTATACTTCTTTTCATAAATTCGACGCGCCATAAGGAAAAAAAAACTCATTATTTTCTCAATTTTCTTCTTTCCAATTCTCTCGAAAATAGAGAAAAGCCACGGAGCTTTCAACGCGCTGCGGCGCGTCGCTGAAAAATTAATATTGCACGGGCGCGTGTGACGAGCCATCGTGCGTCGTGAAAGTCCGTAAAATAATATCCCGCAGTTTGGTGGTTGAGAGGAGATTTAACTAGCTGTAGTTATGTATTAAAGTACGTAATATTTCAAGTTGCTAGATAAGCTTTAAAAAACTTTTACGTTGGGTATATAATAATTTGTAATGTACATATTTTAAGTTGTGTATTTATTATTATTGCGAGAAATAGAAACGTGTTTTTAAAATTATTTAAAAATTTTTACAACTCCAAATATTAACGTAAAATCCGTCGCTAAAACAAGTCTAAATTCACGATAAAGTATTATTTTAAACTTTCCACCATATACTGAATCAAAATCAAAGTCACTCGCTTGAACGCGAGCTCATATAGCTCGAGCT
This sequence comes from Eupelmus urozonus, assembly GCA_900480035.1. NCBI lineage: Eukaryota > Metazoa > Arthropoda > Insecta > Hymenoptera > Eupelmidae > Eupelmus > Eupelmus urozonus. The sequence continues at coordinate 37,451 of UELX01001000.1, forward strand.
CAGTATTTCGCTTTTGATAGAATCGATAGACTTCAATAAAAGACTTCCAGGTCCGATTGGCCGCATGATTTTCAAATGGTTATTCCTCTCAGCCGGGCAAAGAAAAAACGAAAGGCTGAAAAGTGAAAAGATAATCTCGTCGGTAAATCATTCAATAAAAATCCTGCGAGAGTCCTGCTTTTTTACGAGCTAGCCCCGGCGTCGTGTAACGCGAAAAACACTCGTCGGGAAATAAAAAAAAAATCAACGAATCGAGTTTCCCTTTTAGCATGGAAATTCCACGAGGCCGTAAAAGAATCGTGAACAGAGCGAAAACGATGGCCGTGCAAATCACTGATCTCGTCACGGCGCGATCGTGTACGCAGAAAATAAAACGAAAGAAAAACGCCTAGTCGAAATATAGTTTAAAAAGAAACGAAAAACGTACGGAAAGCGGAATTAAATTCCGCTTTCTGTACGAATGCCTTCGGCGCAAGCGGTAGTGCATATACATGCTCGTATCTCGTTTTTTTTTTCGAGTTCAGTCCGAGCGCTCCCGGCTGTAGGGTGAAGGGAAAAAAATTTTTTTTTTGCTCCACGTCCGTCCTAAAAGTGGAGCACGGTGCGTCGCAGTCGTTTGGTTCTTAGGTTATAACATTGTACGTGTGCACAACTTTGTCACTCTTTTTCTCTCTCTATCTTTCAGTATTCCTTCATTTTGAAGCATGGAGAGGGATATTTTTCTACTTGTACATTATACTGGAAATTTTTGCCTGTAATTTTCGTGAAAAAAAATTTTTTCCGACACACGCGTATATGTGTAGTAGACGACTAATTATGTGCCAAGCTTCTCTGTTTACACCTCGGATGCACCCGAGGGCTGCAATTTAAATTTACAAAGGAATATAATTATGCGGAATTTAAAATACTTTATTAGAGAAATATGATTATGATGCGGTGAAAGAAATGTGTAGTGTATCTCGCGTATGGTTTTAAATAATTAATGATGCACTTGCGTTGCACGTTTGTTTAATCCGCAGTAGAGTAGAAATTTTATTTTTTACATTTTGCAAACTGGATGTTTAAAATAAAATATGTCTAAAGCGTATGTAATATGTACATTTTAAAGTAAATTTATCAATAATTTAAAAAAAAGTGAATTTATTTTAATATTAAAGTAACTAGTGTCGCTTATAAAATTATATTCCTTTGTTTGATAGTAGTATCTATATTTACTCTTAATTAATTCCATTTAAAATAATACTCTAACTACTGGCACATAATTAAACTTTTTGTTCTCTTCAATTGTGTCCGTATTTATTATTAACTAAATAATTCTCAACTTAAAATTCTTTACGTAAAAGTTCACATACTCTTCCATTCGCAAATATATTTTTAGTGTGTCTTACTCTGAAATCTGTTTTGTCTCTACCCTTTATAATACTTCTATATAATACCACGCATAAAAAAAATCATGCGTACTTTTTCATACATGTTTATGTGAAATTCAATTGACGATATGCCGCTGCGCTCGCGCTCGAATCGCTTGTTTAATCCGGGATTTTACTTCTGGTATTCACCGATTGGTTTGTTCAACTGCGACTGTAGAATGATCATCCATATGCACACTCACATCACTGACTGACGTATAATCAACTCAAAATAATCGCACATTCACGAATGAAAAAAAAATGAACATTAGAAAGAAGCAACGTTAATTACACGCATATTGGTCGCCGAACGCACTGACGAATGATAATTTACACGTGCACTGCCACGGAGTAATCCAGGTAAAATTAAATGGTGCTCGAAAATTTCACGAAGTTGTAAAATTTAACCAGTAGTCACTGTCAAACAATCAATTATATAGTCATTAATATTCTACCTTCCTTCCAAAATAAACCAATCAATTAGCATTTCCCATACAATTCCACTTTCCAAACCATCCAAAATCCGCCAAACCATTACTCCCACCCCCTCCTAAAAAATAAAAACAGCAAACTTACTCCTCGCTTTTTCCATCCAAGCGCGCTCTTTCAACCAGAAATTTTCGTCACAGCACCCTTTTTTCGCCTGAAATACTCCGTGCGTGCAAACACGAGCATTGTACTCTCTCTCTCACTCTCACTCTGATAAAGCTCCCGCCACGCGCCTGGCAGCAGCAGCCACCGAGTGTGCGCACTTTTTGCGCGACAAAGTGCGAACGTTTTCGATGGACTGGCCGAGCGTTTGTTTGAATGGAGCGCCGGCACGGCTGTAAATGTTTTTATCATTCGCAAGCGCGCCGAGTGCCGCATCAGATCCATTCCGCTGATTACGCTGGTAAAAAGACACGCGCGACTGTTTGCTGAAGCTGTTTGTTTTTTTTCTTTCTGCGGGGCTTTGATATGGTGCGCTGGCTTTTTTTTTAGGGGTGGGACGGTTTGGGGGATGATGTGGGGATTTGTGAATTGGTGCGTTGGGGGTTTGGTTTGGGATTGTGAATAATGTGGTGGAGATTTTTTAATGTAGAATTATAGAGTAGATGTGTAAGGTTGGTTTTGTATATATGAAGTTGTTGAAGTTTTAATGTAGTAATTTTTCAGTAGATATACTTTTATCTCACTTGAAAATGGCTTTTTGAATTTTTCAAATATCGTAAAACAAATGAAACTTTTTTACATTTCGTAGAAGGATAGAATATTAGAGGAGGAGATTTTATATTTAATCCTAAGATTTTTTCTAACAATGCACGAGATCGTATATAGCAGTAGTTAGAAAATCACGCTGAAAAATATATTTTTGAAATAGAATAGTATTGCATTTTAAAAATCAAGTTTTTACATTTTTAAAGTAACTTTTGTATGTATTATATTCAATTTAAAATTGTTTCCAAATATATAGATACTTGAAATGTTCGATCTACGAATAGAATTTTCAAACACTTAAAATCACTATCGTAAAATTATTACTTAAATGAATTGATTACACCTCGACGACTCAGTAACTTTAAGTAGGCAACTATCTGACATGGACTTCACAAAATTCCTAAACTTACTAAAACTACGTTGCCCCCACCAATTCTCAAACACCTCATCGGCCTACCCGCACCCCACCCTCCAGCTCTCCTCAATAAGAATAAAAAAATCCAATACCCTCTCGTCATTAAACAACAAAAGCACCTCCGCCAAGACACCTTTCCAATATTAAAATAGTCCCGAGCTCGCTCCCCGCAATAAAAATGCGACGCATCGCCGTAAACCTCACAACTCCTCTCTTATATACGAAAATATTCGATAAACAACTTCGCGACGGAAGAAAGCAGCCGGCGGTCGTGATTCAATATGCGCGGCCGCGCATTCCCCCAACGACTCTCCTGCCTCTTTGAGCGCGTTTAATAATCGTTAACCGATCTTTAAGAGCTCGCTGAATTTCAATTTCAATCTTCGCCACCTCCGGCCTCGGCCCTCGAGTTGAACTCATAAAACTTTTCATTCGCGGCCCGCCGATAACAGCCCCGAGATATTTTCGCGGCCGGCGCTGCTTTCGCGCGCTATTAAAGCACTTGCGAGAGAGTATCGCGGAGAATCGATGTGTATAAGGCTGAGAGGGACGTAAGTTTCTTCAAGAGGGTAGGCGTTTTTTTTTAGTTGAGGTGAGATGGAATGTTTGGGAAGGAAAGGGGTGAGGGAAATTCTCTGTGATTTGTATGCGCGTTAGGTGGGTGTTTATTGGCTTTTAGAGCTCGTTTTTCAGGAGTTTTAGTCGATGGATTAAGAGCTGAATGTTAATTGCTGTTTTAGTTAGTAATAATTATAAATTTCAGGGTGGATTTTGATTTTATGAGTTTGGCTAAATAAATTGCGCGTACATAATCCAATAATGCATTAAGAGGGTTTATAATCTATAAATCTAGCGAAGTCGTAGGAAACAGCGTTTAGATACTAGCGCAGCCCGCTACGAAATTCAGATTAAAACATTAAAAATTAAACGCTTTCAATTCCAGGATTACCCACCCCATTAAAGTTAATCCCGCAAAGCGAGTTTCCCCGTAAATAGAATTCCCGATCTGCAACCCTTTCAAACACTCTACCCGCCAAATCAAAGCCGACAATTTCACCAATCTAAAATTTCCCCCCACACACACTCAAAAAAGACCCTTTCCAATGGCCGCAAAAATAAGGCCGTCAATATCAAAAGGATAAATCCTCGTCTAAAAAAAAGGAAAAAATAAAAAATCCCAAGCGCAAAGCTCTCCTCCGCGAGCTTTCGAGCCGGATATATACTTCCCCGGGCTCGCGTCTAAAAAGCATTTGCTCGTTACCGATATCCCTAAGCTCGCGCAAAAAAAGTGTACACTCGGAGAGAGTTGAAGTGAAAGCGGGGGAGAGAGAGCCGGGGAGGGAGGCAAGGTGAGCAAGCGAGCGAGAGCTTTAAGTGATTCGAGGCAGTTGGCCGCTTTTTTTTACACACACGTGGCTCCCTCTCGCTCTCTTTCTGGCGCGTGCAGCCACACGTACCCACAGTCAGAGACACACACACATACAGGAGGACGCAGAGCTCGCACGTATATACGCCTATGTACACAGAGCGGCGTTGCATCGCGAGCTTTGGTACCTAGGCTGCATATACGGCGAGCGGCTTTGGGAAAAAAATAAAAGTAGACTTTGAGCGTGTAGGGGTTGTACTAATGACTCGCGCGTATATACATGTACGCTTCGCGTGTAGTAAGGATAATGCAGTAAGATATTGAGTAAAAGTTTATTGAATGTGGAAAAATAGCGCAGTGTAGCTCGAGCGAGCGGCTTTCGCGCACCGTCTTAATAACCGATAAATCGCTAAATCGACGCAGGTAACCGGCGAACAGCCAGCGTCAGGTCGGTCGGCTACTCCGATCTCTTCGTGCTGAGCAAGAAGGACATGTGGGACGTACTCAAGGAGTATCCGGCGGCGAGGGTGCGCCTCGAGGCGATCGCCGTCAAGAGGCTCGAGAAGTACAAGCGGGCGCCACTCGAAAAAGGTCAGTCAACTCTCTCTTTCCTCTCTCTGTCTTTCTCTCTTTTTACTTGCGCCGCCTTTTATCTTCCCTTACTCTTTTTCCCTCTCTTTTTTTTTCTTTTTACTTTGTGATTTTGATTATGCATATATACACCGCGCAGTGGCTCTATTGTCTAGCGCAGAACAATTGCCTTTTTTTTTGTTGCGCAGGGAGCTCTGAGCGCGAGCCCTCGCGGGGCTTGTATTTTTCAGCCCTGTTAGGGTAAGGGCGAGGAAATTGACCCCGAAAAATGCGAGGCTGCGCGCTGGGTTTTGCTTTTGTTTCAGTTGATTTGGGAATAAAGTTGGAGTGATTTTGGATTTTGTTTAAGGTTGCTTTCGGGTTGATTATTATATAATGGCTGCTTTTCAAGTTGGTTCTATCTTGTCGCTTGCTAGTGAAATTTGAAGGAAAATTCAGTTTTGTTTAGTTTTGATGATCGAGACTTAAACCAATTATGCGCTTGTTTAAATGCTATCTCTGAAGCTTACTTGCATGAATTTTTATATATTTTATAATCACTTACATTTTACGTTTTCATTTAATTTGAGCAAATTATTTGAAAAATTTAGTATGATTTTATTACTTATATTATGTAAATAAAAATTAATTTTAAGAGCTGCAAATGCATTTGCATACCATTAATTTATTTTTGATTGATCGAAAACTTCCAACTCCCATTCTAAAAAAAAATTGAAAAGCAATATTACACAACAGTTTTGATTATTGAGATTTATCACCTTATTTACTATAATTACACTACCTTGTCATCTTTATCTTTATTATCATACAACATTTCAAGTCAAGATTGGATTAAAATTTATGTTATGGTAGTATTCTAAGAAAAAGTTAGGAACACGCTCTTATTTACAAACATATCCTTGGCAGAAACTTCCATAGATAAACTTCAAACTTGCTCCGAAAACTTATTTTAAGAGTTGGAAGAAAAGTTAGAATAGCTACCCTTGTTCGAACGATTTTTATTTCGCCCATCGATTTTGAAATTTAAGTTCAACAACCTTATTCTTAAATTACTTAAATAATTGGATACATTTAAACATTCTTTTAGTTTTTTGACATTTTCAACTTTAAACGCTATAAATTTTTTACCCATTAATTTTCAAAAACTAGTTTTTTCACTCTAAATGAAAATAACGAAAAAAAGAAGCATTTTAGCGCATACCTTTTTTGGTATTCTGGAACTATTTTAAATATTACACTTTAATTTTACTAAAACTTTTACAATTCCCTTTTTCCATTAAAATTTTAAAGGATTTCTTGTTTCATGATAAATAATATAAGATAAACTAATTCAATACAAAATCAAAGTTTATAAAGTTAACAGAACCGAAAAAAATCTAAAATTGACGAACTTTGAAAGTTTATTCTAATAAACAATCTAGAGCAGCACGCGTACGTAGCAGTTCAGCTACTATGCCCACACGTACAACCTGCACATGCCGTCAGACTAAAGCCCAGCGAGAAAGTTTCGCCGTACACGGAGTAATTAAGTTTACTGCGAGCGATCGTTCGGCAAAATCACCACTGTTTAGTTAAAACAACTCTGGATTTGCTCAAACAATTTATTTATCATCATTTGGCCTCTTCGTACCTTCTTACACTATTTCTTTTGCGATTTAATTCTCTATTGAACGACTTTTATTCAAAAGTCATTTTACCATCAGTTTTTGTTACTTTACAATCCTCCTTATTTGCAATTAAAAATATTAAGAATAATCAAGCCACAAATTGTAAACGTACTAATAATAAATAATTAACAGACATTCTCACATAACCATACAAACAACCGCAAATAGAAATCCATCTCGTGAACAATCCCACACAAACCATCCCTCATCCATCAACGCAAATGAACAAATTTCGCTAACACTAAACGCACCTCCTCCAGCATACACCCCAAATTACTCACGGAAACAAAGCCAGTGCTGAGTAGCACCACTAAACGATACAATCGGAAGCGACAGTAATCAGCGCATAACTATACCCTCTATCCACCACCTCCCGCGCCTTCCTCCAGCCGTTCCTCTTTCGCTGACTCGCTCGCATCAGCATCGCCTCACCGAAACTTTCCCTCCACCCTAGCACCAGCTTCGTCCTGCAGCGGGTAATTTTCGTCTCGCATTACCGGCTCCCAGGGACATTACCGAATTTAAAGCCGGCCTTCGAGCAATGACCCCCCCTTAATGGCTAGACATTTGCCATCTCTTTGAAGCAGTTAGACTACTGGAGTTAAGCCGGCGCTGTGTGTGCAAGCTCGCGGCCGAATATCCTGCAAGCTTGCAAGCTCGCGTTACAGGTGGGGAGGTGGCTGGCTCTTTGTGAGCGGGAAGAGGCGCGTATCTGGCTATAGCCGGCCTGCGAATTATCTCTGGTATAAGGGACAGCGTTCGAAGAGTGCGCGAGCTTCTCTTCAAAGGCCGGTCTTTGAAGGGCTTGGAGCTTGGCCGGGCCTTTAAGTGGGATAGGCTTTGAAATAATCGGCTGGGCTTCTTTTGAGCGAGCGGGAGAAGAACCATTAAGTGGTGCTAAATTTGATTTTAATTAAAACTCGGGGTAATTTATTGTTTTAATATCTTTTGCGGGGGTAATGGTTTTGGGAAGGGGGCCCTCAGAGTGGTCTTGCTAAACTTGGTATTTATCTACTTAACGCGATATTGCTATTACGCGATGTATAAAATCTGGTTTAAAATGTTTAGTGGGCGTTTTTTTTTTTTTTTTAGTACAAGTTCGAAGTATACAAGCAGATAAACTATTTTTTCATTACAAAAAACTTCTAACCGCTTATTCTTTGTACCAGAGAACAACTTTCTTGTATTTTTTCCTTTCTTCATAATGATCTCATCCACGTTTCTCAGTCGGCTCCTTCCATCTTTCTTCACAGTTTCTCCCTCCTTTTTTGTACATCCCATCGTTACCGTCCCTTTTTCAGCTTTATATTTACCTCCCTCTCTTTTTCTCCCGCTTCACTCCTGCCTCGGTTTTCCCCTTCGTGCCTCATATCATTTTTCTCTGTCATTTATTTCACGGAACATTCCAAGTTCGCGTGGCGAAAGTCGATCCCTGTCTTATTCCCGCTTTATGCGCGCGCTTTTTTCTCTCTCCGCGAAATGAAAGCTTGTCCGCTTTCTCTTTCTGAATGACGGCTCTTATATTGTATTTTGAAAAGAGTCATTTACTTTACTTTATTTGACGATGCCTTTGGTAAATGTTGGAAATGACGGATTGAGATGATTAGAATTATGCTTGATTTGTCGATGCTTATGTACTTTTTCTTTGCTCACATTAGTACGAAAATAATACAGGAATTATTAAGAAATAATACACTCTAACGTCAATAGAATGAATTATGTTACGGTTGTTTACTCAAGAGACCTTGATACTAATATTTTTGGCTGTTTTAATATTAGATTTTTTATTTTATTGACTTTAAATTAAGTTGACTTTATTTATTGCGACTGTTACAACATTTACATTTTTATACCAGTCAATAACGTATATTATATTCTAAGCTATTTTACATTTTGTAATAATTTTTCTATCTGTGCGATACAAAATCACATTTCATGTACGGATACCCATATTTTTCACACCTTTCAATAATTACCGAAAAATATCCCAGATTCCCAAAAAATCCCTCTCAACCCTTATCTTCTAACGACTTCATACATAACAACACATTCCCAAAGTACTCAACCACACGCGGAAAACCAACCCGACACATCAATCTTTTTCCACCTTCCACCCCACCTCCAAGACCCCCAATCAAGTCAGCCATCATCATCCAGCAAGCGGAATTCACCGCGAGCGCTCCCGTACGCGTGTACCTACTCGTTCACGTTACTCCCCCCCCCCCCCCGCCGTTAGCTCGGAATAATTAATTAGCTCGGCGTTTGAGCCATGGAGAACGCGTACCTAATTACCGGGTTTCCGCGCGCGAGTAGGGCGCGCGCGGAAACCCGGCGGTGAAAATGAAATTTCTCCGGATGCGCGACATGCCGCTGCCGGGATATTCGGCGGTATTGATAAATTGCCGAACCGGAGAAGCCCCGCCGTTAATTACTCAAGTTGGATACGGGGCGACGATTATGAATTTCATTATATGCGCGCGTGCGGCTATTGTTCCGGGAAATTAATTGTAAGAGGGGTGTATAGTTTGTTTGCCGAGTGGATAGTTTCTTTGCGGATGGTCTTTGTAAGTAAGGAGAGGGATAAGGCTTTGAGGGAGCCAGCGGGATGGCTTTGAGCGCGGATGTAGGAGGATGATCTCTCGGTGCGCGTATTTTACCGCAGAAGGCTTTGAGAGGACTTTTAAATGGCGCGCTGCTTTTTTTCAACTGGTTAGGTTGCTGGGAGTTGGCTTGTACGGGTTGGAGAAGTTGATTGCGGTTACATGCTCGCTTCGGGGTTGGGTTAAGGTTGGGAGGGTGGGGAGTGGCTTAGAAAACTGAAAAGTTTGGAGGAAAAATGTTGTTTTGGCTGGTGGGTGGAATGAGTAGAGTTTTATGATTTTTTTAAGAAAGTGGGGGTGGTTGCTGGTTATTTGGTTTAAAATTTATTCTTTTTTCATGAAAAGTAATCGATATAAGACAATTTAAAATGAATTATGATAAGAGATGTGTTTGTAATGCGCAAGAGTAGGACCAGTCAAATTTAATAAGACCACTCGGAATAATACAGAGCAATACTTAGCACTAAAATAAAATTTCTCAGCTACTCTCAACCTCAAGAAACGCAGATAAAAATCTCAACTTTACTTCTTCACTCAACAATATTAAACACCAAAGTCACACTCCGCCCACCCCAACTTCCAAACCCCCGAAATTCCGCGCAATCCTCTCAGCCGTCTGGCCCTGCGTGTACCTAAAAATCGCGGAGCATACATTTTTCCGCGTAAGTGAAATAACGCTAAGTGCATCGCTAAAGAGAATAAAATTACCCCGTGCTTGAAACTTTCAGCAGTTTCATTCGTAAGAGAGGCCCCATTGAAAGTTATCCCCTCGGGCAGGGCTGGCAAGTTTTCTGCGCGCGCCAACTTTTGCGCACGGCGCGCGTTACATTGGATGGGCGCGAGGATGCGCCAAATAAACGATCGCCATTTCGCATCGGCTCTTCCGCTCTCGCATTTCGCAAACATATTAGATGCAAATTAACAGCGCGCGACCGGACTCGCGAAATCGAATCGCGGAAATCGAATGTACACATGTGCACGCGTGCTTGCGTGCATATACATTCACATTCACACACACATACATACACACACATACACACTCACACACGCACATACATACACACACTCACACACACATACATACACACACATACACACTCACACACACACATACATACACACACATACACACTCACACACACATACATACACACACACACACACACATATGTACACACACGGAAGTAACGGGTACAATACTGAGTATGCATGGTAAGCCCGGATGAATTTTACCCAGTGCTTAATCGCGACACACTAGCTCTCTCGCGTACTAATTAATTAATGAATTCCCGGGATGAGTGTGCAACGCGCGATTTACATACGCAGGGTGCGTTCTGTATGCATGTGAGAATGTGCGTGTACAAAAGCTGTGCTCGCCGGATGCGGATGTGCTCTGCTCTTTTTCGGGGGGCCGCGGACTCATCGCTGATTTCCGATTCGCTACTTTGCGAGAGTGCAAATACCCGGTGCGGAAATTCGCCGATCGTTCGCCCGTGCGCGATAGTAATTATTAATTAGCCGGCGGGCGTGTTTTTTTTTTCGGTGAATAGAGGGGGAGATAAAGTCGTGTATCCAGTGTTGGTTAATTAATTCAGGATGTAATTGATGGATTAGTGAATTAATAACCCGGGCGCATCGGTTCATCGTAAATGAGCGAATGCATATAGTTTTTATTCGGAGCTTCGGCGGAGTTTATTTGACGTTGATGACACGGATGCGTCGGGTTTGACGCGCTTGGAATTTAATTATTTTCGGGTGTTTTAATTGGTTTTATTTGAATAAATGTTTGCGCTTGTATTAATTGAGTAATTTGTGCGGATCACCGGTTTAAATTAAACGGAAGTGGGCCGTATTTATACTAATACTGTAATATTAGCAGATCAAGTCATTACAAAAAACGTCATGACGTTATAATCCAAAAATAATAATAGTATACAACATAATCACAGCCGAGCACAATAATTAAAAACTCATCCTAAAGCCGTTCACAGGATCACAACAACAAAAAACCTAGCAAACCAAAGAGCCTACAACAGCATCAAAACCACCAAAAACTGAAATAACAATTACTCACTCTCAATCTCTCAACTACCAACAAAACTACCACCCCTCCTCCTCCCACCAAGCCCAAAAACCCGCTCGGCCCTCTAACCACACTCTCACACTCTGAGCTTCTCTCTAAAAAACAACCTCTCTCTCTCTCTCTCTCTCTCGGCTGTGCGAACAGCGGCGATGGGCAGGTGCCAGAGCACGCCGGGCCTGGTGGAGTCGCGGGGCCGCATCCCCCTGGAGGAGATGCTGGTCTCGCCGCTGGACCTGCGCGGCACGCACTCGCTCGGCGGGCACTCGGTCTTCTCGCCCAGTCCCAGTCCCCTCGGGCAGCGCGGCATCGCCCGCACCGCAACCGGCCACCCCAGCACGATCACGGACACACCCGGTGCCAGGAGTCTGCCAGCTACCACCCAGACGCACCAGCGAGACCAGCAACATCAGCGAGAGCAGCAGCAGCAGCAGCAGCAGCAGCAGCAGAGGAACCCGGACAGTCCGGTTAGCGGGGCGAGCAGCGCGCACAGCAGCGAGGACGCTACCACGCGGGCCGCAGCACAGACGCTGCCCTCGACCGGCAGGCAGTCGACGCACTCCGGTGAGAGATTTAGCGAGCTCAATTATCACTATGTCTCTATCTCTCTCTTCCCATTGATGTGTTGAACGATTTTTTCTCCCCCGCTGTTCCTCTTGGTTTTTTTCTTTTTCTTTATTATTGTTGGTAGTTGCCCTGTTTTGAGATGTCCCTGTATTCTTGACTGGCTCCTTGGATGGTTGATGTGCTTGTGACCTTGTGGGATGAATTTTTCGACCTTTTTGTGTTCTCCACGTGCTCGCTGTGTTTTCAGATGGGTTAAATGCTGCTGTAGATCATTCAGTTATTTCGAGAATTTTATAGAGCAGTAATTTGAGTTTTTTATGTGCTAGATGTATAAGAGATTTAACGTTGCTTTCTTTTGCCTCCTATCATTGTTAAATTTTAGCGGACTGACGGAGAACCTGAAATACATAAATATATCTAAATAGACCGCAACCGTGTTTGAGATTAATTTCGTTTCGATCAGCCAAAAATAACCTGTTAATTCGAATGCACAGTAATTAAGATAATTTTATTTCCGATAACTAACACACTTAATTTAATTTTGCGAACTTTCATGAATTAGCTTACTAAATCTCACCGCTTGATTTTTCGTTCAGCGCTTAATTGCTTCTTTGACATACCGTATTAACTTGCAAGCGTTATGATACTAAAACCGATTTTCAAACATAATAAGCTTCCGGCGCAACTTGAAAACTCAAACTATTCCAAATAAATACATTTCCACATGCTACCTCGAAACCTCAAACCCTCATCAAAAAGCTCAGATACTCACGAAAATTCTGTCCAACCACCGACATAATCATCCATCTCTCCGGTCGAAATTCCCGCCAGTAGAATTCAAAGTCCGCAAGCTCCGATATCGATTACACGGCGCACTTCAATTACCCGCGGCAGTCTCCTCCTGGACATTATAATGTCTATTAGAGCGAGCTCTCAGCTAGAATATCGGAGATCGCGTCAATTAAGCGAAAGTTAGCCAAAAGTTTTCCGTGCCCCCGCGCACGACAATTCGCCGTTGAGCCACAACGAGTACTTGAATTCTCGGCAGGTAAATTCCGGAAACGTAATCAATCTCCAAGTAGAATACCTGCTGAGAAACCGAGACCTCAAGGCTCCTAGCCAATAACCCTGATAGAAATCCGATCGGTTCTTGCCTCAATAGCCAATCAGTCTGCTGCTGCTGCTGCTGCTGCTTCTGTACTTCGGCCAAACTCAGCCAGCGCGCCGCTACAAATCATGCCCTGAGTAAATCAATTGATTAAACGCTTTTTACACTCGGGGGCTGGATTCGCGGATGTAAATTGTGGATTGGGTATTGGTTTTGCGGCTGGGTGGGAGTTTGGTTTGCAGAAAGTTTTTTGTTACTGCTGCTGGCGTTTGGCTAAGCTGATGATAAACTGTAAGCTGCGTGCGTGAATCGAATATCTCTTTATAAGCTGTAACAACAACCGCTACACCTGTTAGATCTGTTTTAATTTTCCTCTTTTTCTGCTATAGCCAACGAGGCCAGTGTATCAATTTGCAATAGCGAGTACACTAATAATAAGATCAAGCTATCTCAGCATCAAATCTTCATAAGATAATTCAATCGACAAACCCCATAAACTCCATCCATCCTCAAAAGCAGTCAAACAAAGCTTCTAAAATACCAACCGGCGCCGTTCGACAACAATTCCGTCGCAGCCGCACTCCCATAAAACGAAATTGTACTCCACTCCTCCATCAACGTCACCAATAGACGTTCCGCAAACGAACGCATTCCCAAAATAGCTCTCTTCCCACCGCTCCCGCAAACGTCCACGGCCGTAACTCCAGCACGACGCCGTAAATACCGCAAAAGGCTAAAATCGCAATCGCGCGCCGAAGAAAAGTCAAATTCGACTCCTTCTCTAATCATCGAATGCACACACATATACACACAGCCCCGGCTGAAATTGCCCCTCCGTCAATCGAGTTCTTGTGTCTGCAGCCGGCCAATTAGCCCAGGTCCGCGTCGGATGAAATACAGCGCCGGATAATTGCCGGTGGCTCCGGCTTTGAAAAAAGGATTGACGATACATTCAGCCGGCGAAGAATGCCGCTTGATTAGCGACGCCGGCGCTTAATTAGCCGCCCCTGAACCTGCCACCTTCAGCCTTCCTCTAGTCTCTCTCCTATATCTTTCGACGATTATTTCGGAAAGGTTAATTTCACGATTAACCATTCCAGGAGAATGCATACAGAGAGGCTCATAAGCGCGCGTATAAAGCAACGCTCCCTTTAGAGTCGGATCGAGTTCGATTGTTGGCGTGCTTTGCTGGCCGAGACTCTGGGAATCGCTCGCGCAGAGCGCCGGGATTACAGCCGTAGGGCCGAGCTTTCGCCGAATTAACGGGCGCAAACTAAACGGGCAGCCGGTTTATCGCCGCGCCGCCGCGAGTGTATCGAGCTTTGTTTTATTTGAAGATTCGCGGGGCCGTGTGTGTATGTATAGTCAATTGATTTTAACGGGAGAATATATTTGTTAACGGGAGCTGGATTTTTTAGGAGCGATCGGGGATGTTTTTTTAAGTTCGGTGTTGCGTGGTTTAATTGGTTACGCTCGGAGTAGGATAAATAATTAATTTTATTGGTTTGGTGGCTTGATTGGCTTTTCCGCTTTGGAAAAGCGTCAAGTTAAACTTAATTTTGTTTAAATATTTGGTTAGTGACATTGACGTTTTAATGTTTAAAATGCAATTGGAATTAGTTTAGTGAATTAAGTTTGGTCTAGTTCTTCTTTGCAATTTTCGATTGTATAAAAATAATTCGGTCAATATTATGTTACAATATTGTCACTGTAAAACTATTTTACGATTTATCATGATGAATATTCCAAGAAATACATTAATAGAGTTTCTATTGATTAAATGTTTTTAATTAAAATCTAAAATAATTTACGCACTACGCAAATAGTTTTACAATTTGTTGAAACCTTTTTTAGCAATAAAAAAGTATTCATCAAATTTTAATAAATCTTATTGTAATTACTAAAATTTCATATAGGTAGTAATGTAATCAATATAATTCTTTTTACTCAAATTGTATGAATTAAATATATAATTAATTATAATTATTGTAGACTTATTAAGCTTGCCTCTTTTATAAGGAATAAAACTTTATAAGAATAAAACATATTTTTAGTTTAATTATTTCTTTTATTCATTTTTGTTGTAATTCATCGTTTTTTACAAAAGAGCAAACCTATTGTACTTTAATACAAATGAAAAATTCTTTGAAATTCTAAGAAATTTAAATTAATTTGAAAATAACTCAATTTAGATTCAGGATAAATAAAATATTGTAATTAATTTCGATTTTAAAATTAACAGAGTATTTTACGCAACTTTTAATAGTAACAAACTTACCATTTGTAGCGAAATTAAAAACTTTTTATATTAAACAATGCTGCTCGTAAACGTTTTAACTCGTAAAGTTTCCTACATAAAAAGCCATTTAGCCTATGACATAAAAGCCTGTGTAATAAAAGGGCAAATATTCTGCTTGTACTGTGTGCAACATTGCTAATAAAAAAACTTATGATTTCGCTTGTTTTCAATACTTGTACTCTAAAAATAGTTGAGTTTAATGGTTTCAACGATAAATAAATTGTACACTGAATTATAAAGAGATTACATTAAAATATTGCCTCATTAAAATAATTTAAAAAACTTTTTTTTTAATACAATAGAAAACAGGCTTTTGATAATTATTCTATAGATTAAATTTACTATAATTCATAAAACTGCGTCCCGCTACTCTAATTTAAATTTACATTCATTTAACAAACGACCAAATAAAAACTCAAAAATACAAAAACGCTTCAATTCTCATCACGTCGCCTACATCTATATCAAGCACTCTATCATCGCACTGCTACAGATTTTCAAAGCTACTAACAACCCCCTTCGCATGCTGCCTCCCACGCACCCCCCAGAAATACCCCAACTAACCCTATTCTCTAAAAAATTCCAGGCATGACGTGCAACAGCATGACCCAGCTGATGAGCGAGGGCACGACGCCGCTGTTCGGTCACGAGCCTCTACTAGCCGAGATCAAACGTCTGCGCGACAGGCTGGTACTGCTCGAGTCGGAGAACGCCTCGATGAGCCTGAAACTGAACCAGAAGCACTGGGAGGTCGAGCACAGGCTGGCCGAGATCGAGATGCAGATCTGCGGGGCGAGCTCGACCTCGAGCATCGAGGACAACGAGCGCAACCGGGAGAGCATCATTTAACGAGAGAGCGGGCCGCGCGCAAAGGAGCGCGGCAACGCCAGGCTCGAGCGGATCAAGCGCTATCTTCAGGAGCAATCGGTATGATTTCTTTTTCTTTCTTACTTTGCTGCTGAAAGTCATGTATTTTTCCACACGGCGTGCGGGAAGTTCGTTTTCCCGCACGATCGGTCGGAGAAACGTGCGTTAAAACAAGCATTCCGCACGTCGTGTCAAAATAGTTATTTTCGATACAAGTGCGAGAAAGTGATTTTAACCTCGTGTAGACTTTTGCGCCCGAGCGGAGCGA
>UELX01001001.1:0-53843 GCA_900480035.1 Eupelmus urozonus
GAGGTATACTGATTTACATTATTATACCATTTGCTTAATCAATATTTACTATTGACTAAATACTTCTAACAATCTTCTCATTTAAATAAAATTATTACCAAATACCGAAACGAAATTAAAATTAATTTTCAAAAGAAATTATCGGTCTAATTAACAAACCAAAGATGTTAATTAGACCGCTAATTTCTTTTGAAACAAAGCATCACGAACAATAAAGTCTTTTTCGTACAATAAAATTAATTTTGTTTTATACAAAAATTGTAATTTTATTAAACGCAACAAAATTATTTTAACAAAAATTTCTCCCTAAGAAGTAAGTTTAAGTAAAATAAAAAAATTCATATAAAAATTTTTTTACATTCCCACACAGATGTACAATTATCTAAAAAATATCAATCCTCAAAAAAATAAATAAAACTATCAGCTTCCCTCCATCCAAATCGCAACGCTCACTCAACGCGTAAACCTCCGTACTCAGGCTCCATTTACACACACACAGCCCAGAGGGACGCACTCGAGAGAGCCACTCGCGAAATCACTCTTGACGAATATTCCTCTCCCCGTCGCAGCGTATACTTTGCCGCGCTGGAAGCAAAGTGGAAGCCGCTCGCGCGCACGCGTATATATACCTACGACGGATGAAATTAAGGAGATCGAGCGCTGCCTCATGTTCTCCTCTCTCTTCCCCTCCTGCGCGATCATCGAGAGCAAACCCCCGTCGATCCGGGGAAAAAAAGTCGGCTTTATGGCCGATATGCCTCCGGGCTGTCTGGCGCTTTGTCTTTTCGCGGAGAGATGAGCGCTGATTGGCCCCTGCAACGCTGGAATGTTGACTTTGCGCAGATTCTTTTAATCGCTGGGGGTATGGTTTGCGCACTCGGGCTGCTTTATTTTTGGTAGCCGGAGCGATATCGTTTTTCGAGATTGGACGATGATTTTGCGCTCCCGCGAATGCTGGGGAGCCGCCTTAACTGTGCAGGTTAGTGGGGCTGACGTCGATTAGGGCTTTTCTTATGGTTACGCTTCGAGCGGAGCGGGATGTGGAATAAAGGTAGCTCCAGCTGGATGTATTCATTCCGAGAATGCAGTAACGAAGTAAGAGAAAAATAGTTGACTTTTTTTTTGTAAAAATGATTTTTTTTTCAAGCGTAAATATCAATTTGATGTACAACAATCATAAATTCTCGGGGAGTACAAGAAAATTTTTTAATCCTGATCATCTCGTCATGTTTTCAGAGGACTATAAAACTCTATCAAGCCAAGTTGTAATCAATTATTTCTATGCGTAAAAACTTGCTTTTCCATAAAGTCGTCGCGGGGAAACGAGTTTTTGTATGGAAATAATTGAAATAATTGATTCGAACTTTGCATACTGGTAGCTGGAGGGAAGACGAAGGGCGATGCAATTTGCGTCTTGCAAAATTACAAGTATGAAGTGAAGTACGACGTCAGGAGGGAGAAAAAGAAGTAGGATAACGCAGGAAAATTTCGAAATTTCAAACATTATTTTAATTTCATTATTTACCATGTCAGTTGTACAAACATTTTAATACTTTTAGTTATTATTCTCCACCCCATCAATTAAATTCTTTCTTTATCACAGGATGCTTTTTTACATTTCTCTGATTACAGTATTCAAGAGTCATTCACTGAAAAACATGGCAATACTTAAAAAAAAAGAAACAACTGTAAAAAAAAAAAATAAAGCAACAAGCAGTTTGAAAACAAGAAGAAGGAAGAAGCGGCGAACGTTAAAAGCAGACCTAATTAAAGGCTTTCGAACAATGAAACCTAGTTAAGTAATTATTTACAACAGAGATAAAGATAACATTTATGGATTTACAGAGGGAAAAAAAGAATCTAACCAAGTTCACGGGGAATTCACTGCAGAGCAGAAAGAAAGGCAATTTTCTGCTACAAAAGGTTTATTTTCACTGGCTCATTGCAATAGCCGGTTGTGAGGATAAGACTGATTTTTTTTTCTTTTCGAGCAACGTTGCGAACGGGTATTAATTTACATCAGGTCTCCGTACACGGTTATTAAATCATTCCTACATGGATTTTAAAAAATAATGCGGTTACCCAGGCGAAATAAAAATAAATAATAAGCATAATATAATCCAATTTCGAAATATAAGGACACCGATAAAACTTCGTGTTTTTTGTACCTTTATTAATTTTTTTCAAGTACAGCAGGGAGTACATTAAAATAAAATTAACTCCAACTTGATGTAACCTTATACAAAAATTGCGTTTTTAAAGTTAAGAGGGAAAGACAATTTATTTTTCAGATCATCAAAAATGCATTTACTAAATTATAATTATACATATAATGACTGTCTCTCATTAATAATTAACATTACATAATCAGCCACACATGACCAACAAATTCTCAACAAACACAACCCAGTGCACCCATTCAAACCGCAGAAAATCCACTTATCTCACTACAAACCCAATCCCCAGCGCATCTCTATTGTACAAATAAACCCGAATCTTTACGATCCCTTTCGACAACTTCCCTCGAAATAATTTAGGAACTCCAGCGCCTCCCAATCCGCTAATCGCTTCCCCAATTTCACGCTCGCCCCAAGCCCGAATTTACGATCGCCCGGCTTATTCTCACCTCCTTTTTTTCTCCCTTTCCGCCGAAACGATTTCGCGCTGCGAGGAAGAGCCGTAATCGTGCGCTCGTGGCGAATCGGTGGCTCTCGGCCCTTTTTCGGCACTGGCTAGTATAGAATCGTTAGCGCGCGGAGGCGATCGTTTCGAGGATTTTTATGGAATCGCGCTAGGCGAGATAGCAGGGATATAATTTACGGCTGAGGCTGCGAGCGCTCTAGGCGCGATTATCGAGACAGCGTAACACTTTTGAGAATCGCTTATTTTTATAATGGATCGTAAAGTAGTAAACGTCAGCTGCGAGGTGTGTAAGCGCTTGATATTTTCTTATTTATCGAGTCAAGATCAGGTCTGTATTTTACGGGGTGGTATATTAACAATAGGATTCTTTCGAAATGGAATATTGTGCGGTTGTAAAATAAATTGTTAGATTGAAATATATAATCGAGTTCGGAGAAAAGCTTTTTGAAATAAGCCATTGTTGTTAAAAGCAAAAAATAATCTATTACTACTCTTATTAATTAAAAACGATTCCGTGAATTGTAAGGAGAATTAAAACACTGCGATCGACCTATTTTAGAGCGCAGCGTGATTGTGCGCAGCCTTTCTACTGTCGCGGGGCTAAATTGAATTTGCCAATGAAGTACAAACATCTTTTCAGTGCGAGCGGCGACACAAATATTGCGCACTGCTCAAACGTGTATCTTCCAATTAGCGAGTACGTTTGCAATTCATGTATCCGAGCTGCTTAAAAGTGCGTCAAAAATTTCAAAAATAGGTTACGGCCTACTTTTGACCGGCAGCCAAGTGCGCTCTGAAAATGAATAATTAACGCAATGGTTCAATCATCGGGGGAATTTCACTCTAACGCATTCAATTAGAGGTAAAAACCTTAGTCGGTCATAAATACCGAAAGGAAAACTCCGAATCCTTCTACTCTCTAAACTCAATCAAAAGGTTTTTTTTTCACAAAAGAGCCATAGTATGTAACAGGTAGAAGAAAAATTTATTCTTCAACGAGCCATAGTACATTTCATTAAAACCCGCCGGTTTGAAGGACTAACCACAGATAAAAAAATGTAATTGAAATTACGTGGTATAGTTCTACAGGAAAACATATTGTAATTTTAACTAAAATTTTGGAATCTGAAGAGGACCATGGTAAATTTTTCAAAACATCGATTTTGACCAACACCTTTAACATCATCACCTTATCACACTACCATACCTCCATACCCACACTCCCACCCATGAATCACCCCTCAGCCAAAAACAACCGACATAACCAATCCATCGTGCCAACTCATCAGTCCCCGTAGACGCTTATAACAAGCGACAATACCTCATCGCTGACAGGCCACGACCTCAACCATAAAAAAGCTGGACCGCTGCGGCGCCTCAGCGCGTTAACAGGTGGCCGCGCACGAGAAATACATATTCCTCGGCTCTGTTATACATAAGGGCCTCGTAATTTTCCCCGCGCGCTCGCGCGCTAGTGGCCTGGAACTTTAATGAGAAAGTAAATATGTAGCAGCGCCCGGCTTTTTGGAAATAAGAAAAATATACGGACGCGTTTCAGCAGGCGGCTAAGGCAATTTATAGTTGACGCTGGAATGTAGATGCGCGCGCGCGCGTGAGCTAGAATGCGTGTGCTTCGGTCTGCGCTCGTTTTTGAATTCCAGCGCGAATTACTCTGAAGTTCGCGGCGTTTTGAGAATGTTGAGGGGAGGATGGTGGGGAGTATTGGTGGAATTGATGAGTCGAGGAGAGCCGGGAGGAGGTTTTAATGGGTGGATATTATTTTTTAGTGGTTATGGAGATGGAATTTTGCGAGATAAGGCTAAATTTAGAAGATTCTTTTCGGATTCCGTTGGCTAGTCGTTAATTTTGATGCTAAAATTATCGCGATATTAGCGTAATGTTATCTGAAGAATGTGTAATGTTTCTAGTTAAGGTTATTTAAATAATGATGTTGTTTCAAGATTAGTGAAAAAAACAAGTGCCGTCACGTGTACAATAAAGAAACCTTTATTGTAGAATCAAACGGTTTCTTTTTCTTCGTACAACGGGAAAAGTCGGCTGCAGCGAAAATAATGTCTTCATCTATTGCGTTTGTAACAGCTAGATATCCAGCTGTCAATATATCCAATAATGGCTTTAGTAATACGTGTAAGGAAAATATATTGCACAATACATTTACTCTTTTGCGTTAATCGGTGTGTATCCCATATAGGCGGGTGAGTAAATACAATAA
Organism: Eupelmus urozonus; assembly: GCA_900480035.1. NCBI lineage: Eukaryota > Metazoa > Arthropoda > Insecta > Hymenoptera > Eupelmidae > Eupelmus > Eupelmus urozonus. The sequence goes on from UELX01001001.1 coordinate 4,877, forward strand.
GAAGAAAAAAAGAAATATATGAATGAAGTTATTCATGTGACATGGCAATTCAACCAGAAGTGCATGATTTTTGAGTTTCTTTGTTTGATTTCTTTTGTGCTTTTATTTATTCTCAATACTAAAGTCACAAAGACATACATGTGAATAACAGTTACTGAACCGACTTGGAATGTAGGTGGAATCAAGGTGAGAAACTGGGATTAGATTCAAAGATGCATTTTTATGAACTTCTTTGTCTTAATGCTGTCGACATAATTATTGAATGGTAGGATTAATCACTTTACGATAGACTTACTCGAATGATCTAAATTGTCATAGATTTTTAGCAATAACTAGACTAGTATGTGTTTTCCTTAATATTTACTCTAAACAACTACATATAAGATATCAATTAAACCGGCAAACCAGGAATAAAAATCACCACTAAAACAACGTCTTAATCATCCACCAGAAAATTCTCCAGAAAAACACAACTTCGCGCGCCTGATCAAACAGCCAGCACGTACAATTTTCATAAATTAACCATAATCCCAGCGCTTGCGCAACCGCGAGTCTTAATAACCGAAGCGGCACTCAAACTCGACGTGCCATTACGTCACGCTCAACACACAAACAAAAAAAAAAAAATAAAAACTTCCCTTCCGCAATAACCAGAAGTCGACAATCGAGGAAATTACGAGCCCTAAAGTCGCGCCGCTCGCGACACCCCGGCTTTACGGGCGCGCCTGGCTGCGTGTTCACCGTTTTCCAAGCCGCAAAATGTCCCCGTTCGCATAGGCGCGCCTGGCCTGCGGTCGTCGAATATTTTCTTTTTTTCTCTCTATCTCTCTCTTCCGCGGAGAGGGGAGAAAAAAGTCCGCGTCTAGGAAAAATCGGCTAGATTGCGGTTTTTGTCTGAACTTATGCGCGCCTATGGTAAAATCCAGTTCGATCGGTTTCGCGAATATGGACTTTCAGTTCTGCTTGAGCGCGGAACTTTTCGCGTTTGGGGGGGCTATGAATTCTCGGATTCAGTGCCGTTTAATGTAAATAAAGGCGCGGGATTTTATTGGCTTGTGTGTGATTTTATTGTTGCTGGCGGATACATTTTATTGGGGCTGGGTTGGCTTGCAAGCTTTTAATGATTTTTGTCTGGCTCGCGCAACTGTAGATGTAGGCGAGGTGGTTTTGCGAGCAAGACACGAAGAAGCGGGAATTTAAAGTTAAATTATTTCGAAAAACAGCGACAACTTAAAAATATTTAACTATTTCGCACTGTAGCACGATTCAAATTATAAGAATTACGTAAAAGCAGTAACAAAGAATCGCGCAAATTTGCATGTCTTACAGAGCTACTATATTCTCAAGCTCCAATTATCGTCCCTCCATATTTCCTCAGCTCGCTTTCACCATCAAAATTCATCAACTTCACACTATCTCCCCAGACAAAAGCAAAATAATGTCAAGTTCAGCTCGAAAAACCACAACTCTCGCCGTAACAAAAGAAATCAACATCCAGCATACCGGTTCCCTCGAAACTTCCGATATCCCGCAACGCAAGCTCTCGTTTTCCATGATCGTCGCAATCCCAGCGGCTCAATTAATAAATCACCGGCTCAGTGGCTAGCTCACGGCTGGACAAAGGAGCCTAGGCTGGAAAGCGCCGAGCGCGTCAGTTTATAAAAGCCCCGGCGAGACCGCGACGAGACGACGCGTGTCCCAGAAAGCGCGCCGTGAAATAATCGATATAACCGAGAGCCAATAAATAATAACGTCTCGCGCCCCGCACGCGGAAGCGAGCGAGCAAAACGTGACGGAAGGCTGACTTATTGGCCGTTTGCTTTCCTGCCGGGGCCCTAGTGTCTAGGTGTGTGTGTGCGAGTGTGTGTATACGTGGCTTGATGCTCATCGTGTTGCGGAGCTGGCGCGAGGGGAAAACGAGGAAGGAGGTATATATACGAGCGCGCGCAGAAACTACGAGAGACTTGGAAAGGCAGTGTAGCTCGATTTCTGCTGCATGTCGGGGATATTTTTGCTTCTTGGGTTCGCGTACTGTTGCGTAAAGGATTTTTCGTTTTATTCTTTATTTTTTTTTTTTTTTTTTTTTTATGATATTTGGGTTTTTTAGGTCTTGCGTAACCGTTATTAAATGCTTGATTTAGAGCAAAATCGATTAGTGTTTTGATTTCGCTGAATGAATTTTTGATTTTATGGGGCTGGGTTTTCTTAGGATTTGGTGTTACTAATATCTTAAAGTAATTGAGCAATCTTATACAATCTAAAATTATTCTTTATAATCCAATTTGTAAATGTTATTTAAATGAATATAAAGTACATTCATTTCAATTCTCAATATAAAACCGTAAATTTAAATACTAATATGATATAAAGTATGTTTTAACATAATTTCTACAGAACCCAAAATCAAGACACAAGACCTAAGGAGCTCATAAATAAAGAAAAAAAATGACGGAAGGACTCACCTCACACCTGGAAGTGTCCAGAATCTCCACTTCCGTGCTAACGTTGTCGATGGTAACGCTGTGCCGGTAGAGGAAATCTGCAACATAAGACGGGTACGAAAGATTAGAATTTTTACGTGGTAATGTATACTTGGTTTGTAGCATTACGGATCCTTCCGTGAATCGTGTTTTATCCGGAATCTCGATCATCCTTTTCGCGATAAATGTCACGTCACGTGACTTCAAAAGATTTTTATTGCAGTTTAGAGATTGAATTTGAGAAAATAGATAGGTGGAGAAAATTTATGCGATTTAAGATTACTGCTAGACGACTTTGGAATATTAATCGAAATAATCTACAATTTATTAATTGTACTTAATGATAATTATTTAACAGAAACTTTAATATGTATACATTAAACAATAGAACAAAATAAAAATTTATTTAAAAAAATTGAATATGATAAGCATTCCACTATATTTGAACTTACACAATCCAATCATTTTTGTAATAAAATATTTCCAAAAAAATAAACAGTGTTTCAACGTTTCAATTTAAAACTATATAGTTTGTGTTTCACTTTAAAAATACTACAGAAATTTCTGTATAAAATCTGGAGCAGTAAAAATAAGAAACATTATATCCTCTCAAAGTATTTAAAATTTGACATATCACTTCACAAAAATGACATAACATATAAATAGTTTAGAATATAGAACTAGATCAGTGTACGATCTGTATGGTAAAGCATTTCTAGGTCAAAATGTCAATTTTTGCAGACACTCCGGAGACTTGCGTGGGTGTTTCTCATTGCGTCACAGCCTCCTGTGCGTACAGTTTTTTAACGAATTTCTTGGGAATCTATTACGATTTATTATTTTTAGATGTAGAAAGTAGTAAGAAATTTAAGTTTAGCTAATTTTAGCTAGTAATTTCTGAGCCAACTTTCTAATCTTACTAATATTTTGTAGAGGCGAGATTAATTCTTTTTTAAAATGCTAGTTCCACGTCTGTAACCCAACTAAAACAAGTAAAACTTTACTAATCTAAAATAAATATTTACTATTTTCGAAACAATTATGTAGTACATATTTACTCTTCCGCATATTTTAATTTAAAATATTATAATTATATAAATAAAGATAATCACTAAAACTATAACGAAAAAAAAACTAATAAAAATTAAAAACTAAGAAACCGGCAAATGGAAAATTTCGGTAGCGCCGCTCCAAACGAAAACTCGGTGAATCCTCAATATTCTCGCGCTATACATTGAAAAAAAGAAAAAACACGGAAGCAGCTCAAGTGCGTGCGCACCGTCGCTTTGCGAAACTTTATTTTGTAAATAGGGTGGCTTATTTTGAAAAAACATTTGCGGAATGCCGTCGCCGAAACGAGAACGGTGGTCGACACGAAGAAAAAATACTCCGCTCTGAAAAAGAAGCGGACGAGGAAAGAATCGCAGGCCTTGGTGTGTCTTTTTACCCTGCGGTAAAACGCGCGATAAGCGATAAAACTTGCAAGATAAAGCGCCAGGGGTATTAAGATAGAGGCGCGTCGCAGAGCGCAGACGCTCGTAATGTGCGTGCTTCTTTTATTGTTTTCTTTAGCATCTGTGTGTGTGTGTTTGCGAAAAAGAGAGTAAAGTGTCAAGTAGTTATGTGTATAGTAAAATGTACAACTTTGTCTTAAAGATTATCTTTTTTGGAATGAAAAAAAACGGTTTGATCAAGTTTTAAAAGTTTTATTAGAGATAATGTGGTTAAATTTATAGTCTATTATAAAAATTTGATTCCCTTGTACAAAATAAGGATGTGAGAATATGAGCTGTTGGACTTTGTTATCAAAATTTTTAACTGAAATAAGAAAAAATATTTGGATATTCGATTTTGTTTGAGTGTACTGAGATTTTGAAATACCCGTTATTTATGTCATTGTTAATGGCATTGTGTTTTTTTCTGATTCCCCGAATTCATGGTACAATATTTGCTTGCTTTACATAATAACAGGTTGTGAAAACATTAAAATTGATGATTTTAATACAAACTGCATTATAATGGAAGGCTTTACGACAAAATTCAAATTTTTATTACAATTGGTTATTTTGAGCTTAAACCCACCAATAATGCACTTACATTATATAATAACTCTTGCGTATTAAATAAATATTTACTCCTGACCTATTCCTCCAACATAATCGTTATAATTTATTATCAAATTTATAGAAACGAGCATAAACTCCATAAATCATCGAAGTCTAAGAGCTCAGAAACGTGACATTAGCATAAATCCACGATTTGTCAAGCATCAGGTAATCGAGAATAAATGACTCGAGCCAAGAAAATGGTGGAATTTTCCCCTGACACCTGTCGCGCGCTCGTCATATTATAGTCGTCACTCTTTCCAATCGATCAAAACCCAAATGTTATGGTGCGAGAATGAAAAATGCTTTTTTGTCTTGTTTAACGCTATAGCTGCGCGTAAATTTCACTTCTTTTCTTTTCCAGGTGATATTCACGACCAAAATTCTCTCAACTGCGAAGGCATTTGTCAAAGTCATACTTTTGAAACGAAGCAGACTTTTCTGGTTACAACAGTAAAATATACTGCGCGTTTTATTATCAATAAAATAATACGAATAAGACAGAGAACTAGCAGTCTTAGACCCCGATTTTACGAAACTGACAATTCTAAGGCATAACGTCTAAACATAAAATTATTTAAAAACAGCTTTCTTTTTAGTCGCACCGCACGTATTAATCAGCTCGATCCCACCTTCCTCGTGCAATTATAAATCCGATTAGCCGTAATTTTTTCCTCGCGAATTCGCGGAAATTGAGGATTAGCCGTAACCGACGAGCGCGCGCGACTTTTCCGCTTTCCCGCGCGCCGAAATCCGCGCGGTTAACAGACGTGCGGCAGGTAGCTTGTAGGTATAAGACTGTCGGTTTGTTTTCGGAAAAAGACGAGCCGGGCGCTTGCGCAAGCAGGCCAAGAGGCGGAGCTCGGCTTTCGCGAAACTGTGTACTTGTGTGTCTGAGATTTTCTGTGACTTTTGTTGAATAACGGCGTGGGTTTTGAGAGCGTGTATTTGTAGATTTGCTTTAAATTATGTAAAGCGTGATTAAAATTTGAGCTAAGGAGTTTTTTTTGTTATATGAGAATGTTTATCCAATTATTTAAAAAGTAAATCGATTTTTGTAAAGCGAAAAAACAGTGTATTGTTTATATACACTTCGAAAACTACAAATTGAAGTATTTCCTTATACGATCAAAAATAGAGCTACAAATTTAATACCACCGATATTTCTAAAAAAAGTTGTATTGCACATATTGCCAGCACCAAGTCCATAAATATCTTAAGCGCCCCAAAAAGACTCCAAGCCGTAAAGCCAAAACAAAAAAGACTTTAACTGGACCAGGATTTAAATACGCATAACTGTCAGGGAGGGCGCAATAAAATAACAATTTTTCAGCGGCGCGCGTTCGATCGCACCGAACTACAATGATTATCGCGCCGGGAGATTACGAAAGCCGTTACAAAACCGCATTATCTCGAGCACCGTGAGCCGAGCTGACGCGAGGAATCCTCGAAAAAGGTACCTGCCGAGCCATTTTTGGTCAGTGCACGAATGTTTCTGGCTTTCATTAAGAGAGCAGTCGAGCGCGCGTCAATGAGGCGCGCGATTTACGCGCGTAAGCAGCTGCTTATAGGAGGCAGGATTATGCGAGCTGCTGCAACAGGTAGTGGTGAGGAGGAAGACGGCTTTGCTTTTGATTTTAGGTTTGGTTTTTCATTTTTTTAATGTGGAAGATATCTTGATGTAAGAAAGCTTAGTGTACTTATTTGTTTGATGAGTAAACTAAACGTTTTAGGTAATGAAAAAAATATAGTAAATTATTGTATTATTCTGGTTTCTAACGTTTAGAACGACGTTTAGGTTTACGTGATGTTAGTAGGAAGGCTTGATAAACCTCGTAAACAGATGTTTTTTAACATGCGTATTGTATTTGCCCCATTTTTCGTGAAAATTTTTTTACACACAAAAAATATGTTTAGTTCTTTTTCAAAAATACAACTATATTTTTACCGTTGACATTCTACTTAACAAAACTAAAAAGACACATTTTTAAAAATTATTACAATAAATAAAAAGTAAAACCTAAAACGACAGAATAATGAAACAAAATTATCCCTCCACCACCAACGAAATCATTCACCAACAAATTAGCTACACCGATCCGCAGCTCACCACGCACAACCCACCTCCTCTCCACAAATCATCCTCTTGAATAATGTCCAACACGCCGTGAGCCATGTCAGCCCCCTCCGACATCTCAACAATTTCTTTTCCTCCCCTACCCCACCTCAACAAACTATTTAAAGCAAACTTACAAATTATCAGTGCTAATGCTCGCGGCGCGGCAAACGGCGAGCTCGCGATATATTTCAGGCCGGCCCTAATTTGTAATCGGCCCGCGGCACTAAAGTTAGGAGAGTCGCCGGGCATTTAACAAATGTAGTAGCGACACGCGATTATCGCGCGAGCGGCGCCCCGTTGGGATTTATGCGAGATTTATTCTTTTCTGCCTTAGATTTTATTTGACACGGGAGGCTGGAGGTCCTGCTCCGAGGCCAGGGGCTTATTGATTGGTTCAAAACAATTTACCGGGTATGTTAATGAGGATGGTAAGTAGGGTGGCTCGGGAGCCTGGTGGTTTATGATTTTTAGCTGGTTCTTTTTAGGACTGGTTGACCAGGGAGACTCATTTTTTACGAGCGCCGGTGATTTATGGCGAGATTTTTTGTTGGTTAGGGGGCTGGATTTTTTGGCTCTGTGTAATTGATTATTTAGGATGTCATAAGTTTGAGACTTTTTGCTTCTTTTTAGATTTTAATGAGTTTCAAAAACTATATATAGTTCTTTCATTTATCAGATTCGTATATGTAATGGATTTGAATTTTACAATTTCACGTGCTCTTACGTAAAAAGGAATTATCTTAATTACTTTGTTAGTGAATGAAATAAATCGAAATATTTTTTGACAAGTACAGTACCGAGACGTTGTTATCTAGTTAAAATGTATATTCATGGTACTGTAAATTACGTAAAGACGCAATCTAATATTTTATTCAAATAATAAAGATAGAAATGACGCTATCGGCTATTTCCTCGTCATCAAAATTCAAATCCAGTAGCTTTCCTTGCGTTACGTGAATGCGTTTAATTGAAAAACTGCCTAAGGTGTGAGCTCTCGCTTATCTGAAACTACCTGATAAGATTTTTGTTATTCTCATGGGATCGAATAAATTCTCACAAAGATTTATTCTTATTTTCCGGATTATCGCTCACGTATATATACCGTAGATAACCGCTTGTACCTGCTATATCTAAATAACAATTTAAATATATCTTCAATTTTTTCGGCCTCAGATTTAATTGACCAATTAGTTCCGGATTATCACGCGCAAAAATCTCCTGCTAGAAATTCGAACAGTGCCCGGCCACTTCAATAGATCCCATTACTTTCGCTCCAAACTGATAAGAAACTATTGAAACTTTTACTATCCTATAGATTTCTCTAATTTTTATTTTTAATTCAACTGGTAACGTATTTCGTGCAATTTTATTTTCTTAAAAAGCGGTCGGTATTGATTGATATTTGATTTTCAAATACTGTCTGCGCAGTTTCTTTTATAATGAAAACAATCGACACAAAAATTATATATTCATTAATATTACGTATGAAGCAATAAGTCACAGAGATCAATCCACTTTAACAACATAGAAAATAAGAGAAAGATAAGATTAACCCTTTATTACAATAGTAATTTTGAATATGAATAATAAAATCTCATTAAGTTTGTATACGACATGTCCGAATAAACGTAGCTATTATATAAGTTTTAAAACTTCTAATCCACCGAATAGTTGATGAAGAAAGCAATGCAAACGAATTAAATAGACTAGAAACCTGCATTCATTTATAGGTAAAAAAAATAATTTATTTCTAACTAATAATAGTACTACAAATAGCTTGTAGATTGGTGTTGCATTGAGTTCTTTTATATTTATCTTTTTAAGAAAATTGACATCATAGCTGTCAAACTTGTGTAATAACTGTGCTGAATTTATCTAACTATTGTGGTATCAGTCAAAGAATGTTATATAGACAGTCAAAGTCAAAATTTTATATTTATTAATCATTTAAGCTACTTCTTCTTTTTTTTTTATTTAAGCTTTTTCAAACCTCTTTTGAGGCTTATACAGCTAAGCTACTTCTTTTAAACTTCTAATTTACACGTTCAGTCATTCAACCATTATACCAACAATTAAAAACTAAAATTCGACAAGCTCATCTCCACTCCAAGTAAACACTTCCACGCCTCAAATCCACAAAGCCAACACCGCACCCCAGCGTAATCCGATTCACAACAACCATCTCACATCCCGATTTCTCGCTCGTAGAATTCAAAAGCGGAAAAAGCCCAAGCGTCGCGCTTCATTTGGCGATCCGAGTTGGCGCCAACAACAAAACGCCTCTCCTCGTCTACGCTTATTCTCGTTACATCGCGAGAAAGTTTAACGACGTTGACAGGTGGAACGATCGCTATGCGAGATACACCTATACATTTGCGCGCCTTCATTTCCCACGCGTGGGGAAATCGTTAAACTTTATTGCCGGCTTTATTAGTCGCGACGCGCCTTGTTATTCGACGCAGTTTTTGTCGAGGCTCGGCGCACACAAGCGCCATTGTGGAGGGGGCTTAATGTCGCAGCGGATTTCGCCTCGAGATTCCCGAGCGTTTTCTTTTTTGTCGCCGGGTGGTTTCGGGAGGGATGGTTGAGTATCGGGCTCTGGGTATCTGTTTGTTTCTTTTGCCGGCCGCAGCAGGAAATCCACGTCGCCAGGGCGTTTCTGCGCTTCAGGAAATCGTTAAAGCCGAGGACTAATTTTATCAGCGAGACTTTATTGCTCTATAATTCAGCATTTATGAGCGCTTATTTGATATTTATTGCCGATTTTATGGTTTTTAAGGGGGCCAGGGTTCGTTAAATGTTGCGTTTAGTGTGTATTTCGAACACTTTATCGGATTTAATAATTATTGCTTCTAACAATCGCAATGTTTTGAAGAAGAAATCTATATGAATATTAAAGTGGAGTCAAGTTAATTATACCGTTGATATAAGTAGTCTATAATTAATAAACTAATTGCGTCAATAAGCTTTCTTACCATTAAAATTACCATAAATCTTGAAAAATAATACAAGTCGCTAATAATAGCAAGGAAAGTGGATTTTAACTCTTTGAAAATCAGTCAACCATTGAGACCATCAAATTAAAATCCAGCACCGTCGCCTTCCTCTACCCACCGAGTCCTCCCCAATTAGCGTGGAAATCCAGACGGTGGCTAATGGACCGATTCTTGGCGCCAAGTCGAAAATCCAAAACCCGTTCGCGCGCACCCGAGGTGTAATGAGAGCGCAACCAGTAAGTAAGAATCGTTTCCGGCGATTTTAGATACAGTCTTTTAACAGCCGGCCTGGTTGAGAGCCACCTTCCTATTTCAATACAGGATGCAATTTGTTCTAGTATGAGCTGTAATTGTTTGGCTTAAATTAAGAGATTTGGTTGTCGATTTAATAATGAGACGAACGAAATTTACATTATTTATTAGGGATGAAGCATTAATTGTTTTCTTTAAAAATTTTTAATTAATTTATTTAGCTTCTATAATTAGGACCTATTTTGAATTATTTGAATTATTGAGCCTATCTAATTTTCTATTCGCTTTTTTTGGTTAGATATACGGTGACAAAATTGTTAAGATTGACCTTATAAAAGAACAATTTTTAAATCAACATAAAAAAGTTCAACGAAGAAAACTATTTCAATCAAGAGACTACTGCTTCCGAATGCATCGTAATTACGTATACAAAAAAACATCATAAAAAACAAGCACCTCACAATCTCTCAAAATCAAAGCCTTCATCAAGATATCAGCCCACCGAAAAACGCCAGAATCAGCCGGCAACAACAGTGCGAACACGGATTTAAAATCTTATCAGTCTCTTACATAAACAAAATATCATTATCCCCATCGAGCCGAGAAACCAATAACCGTCCTCGCGAACAAAAGGACGCCTAAGAATCGGTCAACCAGGTGAGCGCGAGCTCGCAGCCAGTCATCGTGTACGCGTGTATGTATATACGTATATATATGTGATTGTCGATCGATCGCTGTTCGGCCGAAAGGGGCAATTGATTTATCGCGCTCGATAATGACGGTGAAAATCGAGGAAGCTGAGCGCGCGCGGCCGACATCCGGCAATAACGGAACAACGCGCACAATATGAGAATGAAATACAGCGCCGAGAAATTTTCCCGGCTGAGGGTCTGTGTGTGCTGTGCGTTGAGCGCGGGGAGGTGATGTAATTATTGGAATTTCAGCCGTTAAGTGAAAGAGAGTAGTGTAGCTTTTGGATGTGAGAGTGAAGTGTGTGAATGTGCTTTGTCGATTGTTTTTATTTTTGACGACGAATTAGCTGTATTAAGAGTCGTTACATTCTTTTGATTTATTTTTTTCTTAAATGTAGAAGTGTATACTTTCCAAATACCAAATGTAGTTTTTTATGACGAGTGATATTGAAACTCTTAATCAGTAATTGTATTCGATATATCATAATAATATATCATTATCGTATATGAATAATAAGATGGCATCAATAATTAACAATAATAACTTTATTATTTATACATCTTCATAAGAATGAGCGTAAGTTTTTCTTACGTTTATACACACTCTTCAACATATTTATAATTAAGCTATTATTTTATAATAATCATATTAATAGACTACTTAATAATACGTATAATAGTAATGAATTCTATATTCAATAATATTGATTTAAGTCATCAAAAATTTAATTTAATTATTTACTAATGAAACAAATTACTACAAATCTACCAAACATAAAAATAGTAAGGAATGCGCAACAACCCAATCCCCTCAAAAACTACGACGCAATTACCAACCAAAAAGTTACATAACAAACCCAAAACCCTCCGAACTATCAGCGAAAATCCAGTCCGACTCCCAGCGCCAAAAGCATACCCACGCGAAATCCAATCGCAGTATCCATAAATTAAAGCACACTCGCTTACCATTCCCCGCAAAAAAGCATCGATCTCAAAACGGGAAAATCGAGCGTAACTGAATTACAGCGAGATTGTCCCTTTAAACTCGAAATCGCGCAGGCGAGAGAGCCGAGAGAGCCAGCCGCGCCGCGTCACGAATTTATTCTGCACGCGCTCGGCGGTCGACGAACCTGCCCGCTGCTCGCGCCGGGGAATTTGCATTGTTAATCGGTGCGCGCGTACTCGCTCGTTATTCCGATGAAATCGCGGAAGATGAAGCCGGTTGCCGGCCCCGGCACTTCCGATCGCTTTCTTAGATGAGGTAATTGAAGCGTGAATAATTAAATGATTATGGGATTTCTAAAAAAGAGCGCCGGAGATTATCTTGGGGTTCTTAGGCTGGGAAGGGTGGAAAGTTGGTGTAGGCTGGGAGAAAATTTAAGTGAGATTGTTGAATGAGTGAAAATTTTCGAACGGTTCGAGCGAATGTTCGCTTTGATTGCGCGCTCGGTTTTTTTTCTGGGTAAGTGCTCGCATTCAGTGGAAATTCTGTTGAATGTGAGAATGCACTTGAGGTGAGAATTTAACTTTCAAGAAATCGACTGTGTTTTAGCTTGAATTTGTGTGATTGTGGGGATTTTTAATGTTGTGGATGTATAAATGTACATTTCTACACTATTTATCTAAGATTTAGTAAATTAGTAGTATAAAATTTATTTTTATTTACGTTATTATAATAGTTTAGTAATTTTAACCTGAGATAGCCGAAGTGCTAACATGACTAAATTGATAAGCAAATGTGTTTAATATACAATTTCAACGTTTCAGTTTAGAAAATTTATAGTTAATAAAAGATTTTCAGTTTAAATAAATTGAGTGGAATAGCTTTATTAGTAAATATACGTACAAGAAAGTTAAATGTTCTAGCTTCTATTTTAATATTATTGGAATCTAATATCACCAGTTATTAATATAGAAAGTGATTTTCACTATGTGTCTCAAACAGTGTGCCCCGAGTTTTTATATAGTTACTATATTTAAACTAAGATTTGTTTCATTAACTCTTTTGCAACTTTCACTACATTAAAGGAATGTATAAGTAAAAACTGCACGTTATTTATGATGCGCGGAAGTCAAAAAAATTATTTTTAAAATATGGATTTCTGAATTTTTTTGGTCTATTAAACGGACTTCATTGGAGAATTTATATTGAAAGGAAGTTCATAAATTTAAATTATAAACTTAATAATTATTTTAGTAAAAAATTGATTTGAATTTAAATAATTTCACAATCCGTAAATGATGAATTTTGTGATCTATCTTGGCCTTTTGAATATATACTCAAATTATTTAATAAACGTGTTAATTTAATAGCTACAAGTGACATAATTTGATATTTTTTTGTTTGACTTCATTTTAAACGTTTTTTAAAAGAAAATAGTAAACTTAAATTTTCACATACCTTTACTATGTTTACATTTATACTTACACGGTTGATGATAAAAAAAATTCTTCTACAATTTCTAAAATTCGAAAATAATTTGTACTTTCACCTAAATTTCAGCAAACCGTTTCGGCGAGAAAAGCACAAAATTGCAGGGCAAAAGTGTTTGCCGCGAAGGCGCGATTATAATTTGTACTGGGTGAAAACGAGAGTTGAACTACGATTGAGACCGATCGACGTTCGAAGGAGCGTGAAACTGGACTTGAAAACGAGGGTGATTGATTGATTACTCAAAGCTCTCGAGAAATGTAGGCTAGTGGTATGTTTGTGAACGAAGAAAATTGTTGCTTCGTTAGTAAATGATAGATGCATCATTGACTTTTACTGCAGATTCGGTCTTTAAAAAATTAAAAGTCTGGGTATATTTTATACGAATTTATTTAAAGTTATTCAAAAAGTTGCCTTGCTAACATAAAAGAGTACTTAAGTGCGTATAAATTTTCAAACTCAAAAATGGAAAGTATAATTTGATTAAAATAAAATTTTTCTCTTATTTTTTTAAGGATAACCGAGAAAAGCCAGATAATTAAACGACATCGCAAGCACACGTTCATCCGTGTCTTATCACACTCGGCTGATTCTACTTAATCTTTAAAAGCATTATCCGAGATATTCGATCAACACTAACGTCTCCTCGCCAAGCTTAATAAAAAGATTACAAAAAAGCAATCTCCCACTCTACCATCATTCACAAAACCTATAATCTAAACCCAATCTATTATCCCAATAAATCCAACCATACCCACAACTCAAAAACACCACCCAACCCCACCCAAAAATCCCCCCTCAAAAGCCCACTCTAAAATATCCAAAGACCGCAACTGAAGCACCTCACCATACCTCAGACAGCTCGATATCTCGCATAGTCCCGGGCACTCGCTAGCTTATACATATATACCTAGTCGCAAGAGCTGGCTCTCGTCGGCGAAGCTCGCTCGGGGCGGGCGCGAGAATGCAGATCCGCGCGCTCGCGGCCATAACTCATGCGGCCGGCACGATAATTACCCGGCGAGCGAGAGGAGGCTAGACTCGCGATCAGCGAAAATCCCGGCGGGAGATTTTCATCTGCGACGCGCGCGCTCGCTCGCTCGCTCTCTCGCCTATACGGGATATCGCGGAGCGTGTATCTCGAGAGAGGAGGTGGGTTTTTTTGGTTTTGTTGTGGGTTTGGAGAGGAGGGAGGGTGGGAGGGATGGTGGTTTTGGTGGCTGGTGGGAGAGGTTTTGTTGAAGGTTTTGGGTGTTGATGGGGTGTTGACGAGGTTGTGGAGATGTGGTGTAGGATGATTTGTTGGGTTGAGGTTGGGGCTGGTTGGATTTCAGGATGTCAGCTGAGGTCTTGAAATATTTAATACAGTGTTAGTGGGGGACTAAAATAGAAAAATCAATAGAAATATTAAGTTTTCGAGTTGGAAATCCTTAGATGGTGACTTTATAGTATTGATAATAAGTATAGGTATCGACGTTGAATTTTTAAAAACAGATAAATGCGAATGAAATCATGTAATAACTTTCATAATCTTATTACAGCAAATTATCAGAATGTTTCAATTTCAAAATTGATTGTAATCATTCCATATAATTATCGTTTTCGCGGTTGAGAAACGTAAGAGAATTCCTTATAGAAAATAATACGTGAGATAAAATAACACTGATAAAATTAACTTTTCAGCTCCTTTCAATCCAAAAAATAAAATTAACTCTTACTCATTATTAAAACAATTTTACGAGTTGCGCAACAAGCCGCGTGTCCCACTTCACAATCTTTCACATCTCCATATTTTACGTGTACAAAAAATCAATCACATCCCGTACATTGCTTTCCTCGCATTTTTTAAGCTCCCGGTCCTTTGCGTAAATCAGCGCTCCAAAAATAAAAACCATACCATTCCCCACCTATACACATCAATCGGCATATCATCCCACAACATCTTTCCACTCATAATACCAACCTCCCTAAAAATGCATTTCTCAACTCAACGGCCCTCCAATAAAAACGGCCCCGATCAATCACCCAGCTCCAAAAGCCACGAAATTATAAATTCAGTCCCCTCAAAAAAAAAAGAAGCCAAACAAAAAACATTCGTACTCCGCGATTTTCATCGCGCGCAACGGCTCGTCCCTCTCGCCTCATCCTCGCGCCTTTTTCTTTAATTAGCAAATTTATCGATATCCGCCTTATCGTCGCCTCGCGCGCGCGCTCGCGCACGCGAAACCGGCTCGATATATAATTTTATGGGATGCCAGCAGTGGCTACCGGTCTTCCGAGAACGCGCGTTCCTGTCTCCCGCGCTCTCCCACTCTTGGCTCTTTTTTCCTGCTGTTCTTTTTATTCTGTCCGCGAGGAGCCGAGGAGAGAGGAAAAAAGGATGTGTAGGGGAAGTTGGGTTGTGGAGACGCTCGTGATGCTGAAGGAAGAGTTGGGAATGGAGAGAGGGGGTTTTTGGTCCAATTAATTCGAGGATCGATAAGGCGCGGGATGAATGGTGCGGAGAGTTTTGAGGTGGTTGATTGGGAGGTGAGAGGTGGGATTGAGGTTTTGAAAGGGGAGGAGGTTAGGTTGGATTGATGGATTTGGATGTTTGATTCTTTTTATTCTTGTGCGCTTTTGCCTGGAATATAATTGTCAAAAAAATGGTTTGACTCAGTTTTTAACTTACATTTTTGAACGTAAGACATATTTTAAAAAATACTTCATGATAGGAAGAGAAAATGATTCATTTTAATAATAAAACGACGGAAAGAATGTTTTAAATTGCATAACTGTAGACGAATTTCGGTGATTCATTTATATACATAACGAGCTTGAAAATAAAAAAAAAACAGTGACGAAATAATCAAGATTTTGATACAAGAGACATCATTTTTTATTAAGGAATAAGGGTTGATTAATCGTCATCTTTATCTAGATGAATTTTACATACGTGTACTGCATGTAACTTCATACCAAAATAAGCAACTCCAATGTATTTTATTTCAAAAAGCTACTGTTCATGAATATGTAAACTTAAAAAAATGTACCGTTATAACATTTCTTAAAAAAAGTATCGATAAATTAAGTTTGGCCGTTCCTGTTATTTTCTTAAGAAAAATTCTTTTGCAATGTAAAGAAATAAAATAAATTCTTTGCACTAATCGAGAAATAATATATTGATTTTTTAACTTACTTAAATTACGATGTAAAGATTGTTTTTTTAAATTTCGAAATATTAATATTTCTACGTTATTTAACTGCCGCTAATAAAGAATTTTACATTTCCTTAAAAATAAATCTCTTGTAAAAATATTAACGAGTTTTTAACCCAATAATTATCCATCATGCATCATCCCTTGAAACTCTTTCAGCGAATTCTTACGTACACTTATCTATCATGCGCGATCCCGCGGAATTCTTCCAGCAAATTCTGAAGCACTCATACAAGGCTATCACAAGAGTAACAAGAAAAAGTGAGAAGAAGAAGCAAGTCGACGCTTGGATTTTAATCGATGCGACGATTAACCCGACACCGCGCGTGTTCGCCAATTTTTATTTTTATTTTATTTTATTTCATTTATTTCTTTTTTTTCTTTGACCCTCGTCTCTCTTCCAAAGGTGTGTTTTTAGCACGCTTGATTATATACCTTTTTCCTTTTGCCAGGCGCGTAACGCGGATAATTAAATGATTGATTAATGTTGAACATAATTGAGGCTGCCGATTCTCGTTCTCGAGGTAATTGCCGATTTTTGCTGTTTCATTTAAATTTATTTAAATCGGAAAAATAAATGTCGTTTTCAAAAAGTGTATCTCTTATTTATTTTTCGAATTGCATTCATTTAAAACTGGTAGACTTTTTTAATTTTTAAATGAAAGATAAGTTAATCAAGTGACGTCTGCAAGTTATTCGTATCTTTGCTTTTTAAATAATTTATCATAATGGAGCGTTTTACCTTGTTACAGTATCAATTTATTTTAATAAAATTAAATTTATTTAAATAATTCACTTAAAAGACACAAACACCATACTTCAAAAATACCATCTCAACATCACCAGTGACTTTTCCAACTTCTCCGCAGTGTCCAACATGTCTCCCTACCACCAACAAAACCAAAACCAAAAAAACCCCTCATTTCCATCCAACCCCCACTAAAAACAATCATTAAAAAAAAAAATCCATCCAAGCCAGCAAACTCCCGCTCGGTCGAGCGTCAAAAGCCCGTCCTCGCAAATATCCCTCGTAACAAACGAGCCCCCCGACGACAGGCCGAGCAAGAGGCGCGACTACCAATCAGCTATATGTGTGTATACCGAAGCGCCGCTCGCTTGGACACCGAGTTACGCGCGTCGATACGTCGCCGGGGCCGCCGCGCGCGGCCAATAAATTACTGGCCGAGCCGCAGCGGAATCCAGTCCCCGCGCGCGCGCTCGAATTTGCATCTCTCTCTCTTTCTCGATGTTGTGGCAGCGATGACGTACGAGACTCGCCGCTTTTATTGCCCCGCTGCGCGAGATTTAAGTCTGACGTTTTTTTTTTCTCGACGTTTTGTTGGTTTTGTTGGAGGCGAGACCGCGAGGCTTTTGGTTCTAATTTTCAGAGGAGGCTGATGGTTTATCGAGCGTGACAATGTTTGCCTCTGCGCGCCGCGCGCGGAGAGCTTGTTTACCTGAATTTTATGCGGATCGCGCTCTGGGAGGCGGGTTTATTGAATTCGAGGGAGAAATCGCGAGGATTTAAATTTATAAGACGCGAGGTTTCTTTTCTGAGGCGTGATTTATCGGTCGCCTTAATTTAGCGATTCATAAAGATATGAAATTCATGAGTTTTTATTGGGTCTGGCGTTTTTCAAAGCGGATCGGTAATAAAACATAGTTTGTGTGGGTATTTGAAATCGTTGATATTTCGCTGAAAAGGAGTCTAGTTTTTGTTTGATTAAATGCAAAATAAATATGATTCGATCATAGTGATCTAGCTATGAGCACATACCCCCAAGACTATGCTTTTATTAGAAATGTGCATAAATATTTTAAACAACTTTTCAAAATCTAATCAATTACCTAAAACAATACCAAATCCTAAATTAAATTTCATAAAACCCATAAAAAACTCCTCAAACTCCCAAAGCAAGATTTCAACCCATCACCCTTCCCCAATGTAAAAAAACCAACTCCCTCAACCGATTTCCCGAACGCTCCTCAGTCCTCTATACACCTTCACAAAAGCGCTTCTCCTCGAAACCATCACTTCCCTCACAGAAAGCCCAGAAAAAAAACCGAGCACTACCAGCCCGCGGGGAAAAGCGCGAAGGGCCGATCCATCGATTCCCATCACGAGCGCGCGCTTGGCCCGCCCCCGCACTCGATATCGCGCGGGCCGATGAATTAAAACTCGTGCGGCGGCGCCCGGCTGGGCCCCAGGCGGTTGCCTTTGTTGACTATATAGTGCCAGCGAGTGCTGGGTAAGACCAGCCGGGTTCGCGTTACTCTATGGGTTGATGCTGAGAAGAGGAAGAGGACGAAGGAGTTTCGTGGAATAGACGCTTTTTTGGGGTGAGGAGAGGCGTGATGCGGAAATCGTTATGGGAGGAGGCTGGGAAAATGCTGGATTTGTGAGTCTGGGGTGTTTTAGGAGGGTTGAGTTTCCGGAGTTTGAAGTGGGGGTGGTATAGATAAGAGCACATGGAGTTTGCGTCTGCTGATTTTTTATGGTGGTTGGAGTAATTTAGAGTAGATGGAATCGGTTGATTACTAGTATTTGCTTACTCTCAGCTGAGGTTGCAAGAATAATTGGACTTATTACATAGTCCAAAATTTACAAGACAACTTTATCTTTTTGTTTTTATTTTTAAATTCTCATCGAATAATGTAATTAATTTATCTTTCTTTAAGTGCAAGGACACGGAATCTGCTTTTAATGCTCTTAAAGATTCTTTCAAGTTAGAAAGTAGGGTTAGCTCGCATGCTTTCGAAATTTTATTTTATTTATTAATAACTCGAGAAATGAATTCGTTCTATAAGAAATATATATATTTTCTACATAGAGTTTTGTCTCTAGTGCGCGTGTAATATTATGAAATGTTAGCTATGCAGTAGACAACGTGCTATTAAGCTGAATACATCAGCTATCCTATTATTTCAAATATTGATAAATGTTAATTTACTCGCTGAAATATGTAAGTGTATTTTAAAAGCAATAGCATATGTATGATAAATCGAATTTTAAAAATATAACTCGAAATGAGCTCCTAGAAGCTATACAGACCAATCAAGTAATTAATTTTAATATGAAAATTATATTATTTTTTAAAAATTAATCTTTCAAAACTTTCAAAAGCAGAAGTAATACGAAGTACATTGCATTAAGATCGCCTTAATGGCCAAGAAACTTAATTAATTTCCTTCAAGACCGTTTTTAATCAACTTAATTTGAACTTAACTAATTACCTTCCTCGCAAATTACGTCTGCCTCGTACTACTATATCATCAAGCTCGAGAGAGAAGAAAAATTCGATTACGCTTTCTATTATGCCTCTCAATCTAAAATCATCCTGACAAATTGCACAGAAACATTTTTCAAGCTAAATGCCGAAACCGCATTCTCCTTAAAATATTGTGAAACGTAATTAGAACCAGACACTAACAAAAGTTCCATTACAAACCTCCTAATAATGCTTCCAACAATTAACTACATATATAACATACAAACCTTTAGAAACTACTCCGTCTACTCCCATAGCCACTTAGTAACAACATCCTCAAAACATCCTATCCATATTCCACAAACAAACAAAAGAACCCGATTATCCCATCACCCATCCCGACAATCCCCTAAAAAAAGCACTAAACCCAAGATACAAAATGTCAGCCGCAGCTCCCAAGGAGAAGAAAAAAAGCATCCACCGCCGCCGTGTTCGCCTATAACAAATCGCCGGGGAGTCAATTACCGCGTAGCTTCTTGCTTGTCCCACCGCACAATGAAATAGATCCGAAGGTCAGGCTGCCGCTCTGCGCTGGCTATGGCTTCTCGCCGAGGAATTCCGTGCCCGCGCTGTGTGGATCTCGCCTCTCGGCGCTTCTCCTCGGCTATCGGTGGGGGAGAAGTTGGCATGCTGCTGTATAGAGCTAGCCCGGGAGACGGGAGAGAGCGAGGCGGTAGAGAGAAAATGTTGAGGCGCGCGTGATGAGCGGAAAACGCGGACTAATGGGTGTATTAAGAGGACGGAGAGGTCGGGTGATGCGGATTAATGGCGCTGGGTTTTTGAAGGTGGTTTGGATTTATGGATTTTGGAGGGTTTTGAGAGTTTTGGGAGGTGAGGTGGGTTAGGTGTGGAGGTGTACGAAGTGGTGAGAGATTATAAGCTATATTTTTGTTAAATAAAAAAGATAAAAATTTGGTGTTGTTGTTGAATTTTTCATTCCAAGAAAATAATTTCAGGTACATTATCGTTTTTGAATGAAACTACTACTTATCAAATCTAATATATTTATAAATTAAAGAATACTTATAAAATCTTTGCATAATCAATATTTATTTTTTAATTATTAATTACCAATAATTGAAAATGAAGCAAAATGCAACTGGTGCGTTTTAATTAACAGTAGGAAAATATGTATTTTTACTTTTAACACGTAACTAAAACTTTATATAATTTATGTGATCTAGACAATTTAGGCAATGTAAACTCTATATTACTGATAACTAGATGCTAATGTTTTCACTTTTTATACCTTTTATAAAATTATTATTAGTTATTGAGTAAATATTTGACAATTTAACCAAACGGCTTCTCACAGTACTCCAAAAATAATCTAACAGAAAAATCTTTCAATTTCCTTACAATTTAATTACAGCAATATTTCAAGAACCAAACTTAAAACACTAAAACATCATCACCAAAAAAACCTCAATCCAACCTGTCACCAAGCACCTAAAAATCCCCAAAAAAACTCCAAACAATAAATAACCAAGTGTAAACAAGCGCATCAGCGGCGTTTCGGTCTCTCGTGCGGGCGCGCAGCCACACACGTGCGTCGCCGGCCAAAAAAAGAACTGGAGCGCGCGCGAGCTCGAGAGAGCGCTACACTCGCCTCGGGGCGAAAATAGGCCAGGATTCCGCTGCACACAACACACTACTCCGCGCAATTTGCTCTCTCTTCTCTCTCATTCTCTCGCGTGCTTCAGCTCTCTGCAGCCGGGACATTTTTCCGCGGGACGTAATGTATTACTCACCGCTCGTCGAGCTGTACTCGCCGATGTAGCGCCGCGTCAGGTATCGCACCACCACCGCTGCAACAGAAAAGAAATAATACGTTATACCGAGGTTCTCGTTGTTCCACTCTCTCTCTCTCTCTCTCACGTATATACAAGCACACTCTCGCTCGCTCAGTTTTATACTCTGCTCTGTGTTATTATTTCGCCGGTAATGAGACGGCTTTCAATTTGGCGCTGGGTGTATGGGAGGATGGCGGCGTTACGGGATTTTTCGATGCCGCAGTGGATGTTGTGTGGCAAAGGCTGGATTTTATTGGTTGATGTTAGGTTTAAGGTTTGCCATAAGGTTTTTAGTTTTAGTGTAACAGGGATTTAGCATAGCTATAAACACATAATATAAACATTAAATCGAAACTAAAATTTCAACAGGGCCTTATCTACAATTAATTGGCCTTAAACCCTCGGGGTTACACACACAGCAACCACCCCATAGGCAAAAGACAATGGGGCGCCTGGGAAACCAGCGCTTTTCGAAATCCAACGCGCCAATTCCTTATCAGTCATTGTCGCGAGAAACACATTCTTTGCCGCTCTTATCGATTCACGCTCGCAGCTTACGGACAAGCGCAAAACGACGAGGGCAACTCGCCAAGCCAAGACAGCAAGGAAAATCAGTCAACTAAGCCAAGGAATCGGGTTCCGCGCGACGCCTGTGTATATATATACACGCGAGTGTGCATGTATAAAAGCCGGCTCGTCGTCGTCTTTATATGCGCGCGAGGGAACAAGGTTGAAAAGTGTTTTCGGATAAGGAGAGTAGAAGATATGTACGCTGGAAATTCCGTGTTAAGCGTATGCCCCGGCAGTCCGTGTCGCCCGAGACATTGTATGCGTTTTTAACGAGGCGAGAAAATTATGGGAGGGAGATTGTGAAATTCGAGTCGCAGAGTGATAAAAGTCGTGCTAATTCTCTTTTCATTTTTCTATTTTCAAGTAGAAATCTCCACGCTCTATATACAATCCGCGAAATTCTGCGTTCACTTTCTCCCTCGAAATAAATCAAAAACTCACCCACAACGAGCCTACAATCCAATCAATCAAAACCTTCCATAAATCCCTCACTCCCAAAAAAAACCTTCACCTCTCAACGTGGAATCCTTCATATACATACCCACACGCTCTCGGACTTTATCGGGGCAAGGTCGAAGCGATCAGCCTCGGCGCAGCGCTCTGGCATTCCGATCCAGAAAATCTGGATTCCCGGTAAGGAGCCATAGGCGCACTGACCCGATTCCGGCCTCAAACGCTCGCGAATACGAATGGAGTCGCGCGCGCGCACCTGTCTCGACTCTTACTCTCTCGGGCGCGCTTCTAATTTCCAAGGCGCGCCTTGTGTTATCAGAGAAAGTGACCGAGCGCGCCCCGGTAGTTTAGGTACGGGAAGGTTGGCGCGCTGGATTTTACTTTTTTTTTTCGAGTGGTGAGCTGGGTTGTTGGTTTTAGAAACTTTTGTAGTTTTTGCTGGTTTGGTTGGGATACGGACGGGTTTTGTGATTTGTTGCTGGAAGAGGAAATTGTGAAATTGATTTGGGTTATTGCGAGGGTTTTGGTTATTTATGTGTATTATAGGGTACAAGTAAATGTGACGAAATTGGTGAGTAATAATAATTAAAAGTAATGTTATAAAATTGCTGATGCGATAAAAATGATGAATATTTTTATACATAGTTTATTGTAATATATTGCTGATTCAAAGGTTTCGCAATTTTGCTTTGAGATAACATCACGACTTGCTCGCTATAAATAATAAATATACGTATCGTATCCTACAATTTAATTTAAAAAGCAAAAATAATTGAATGAAAATGTTTAATAAGACACGATAATACGGACACTTTATTACGTCAATATTTCATTATAAATTGAAATCTGATTTTTCTCAACGTCCATTACAGGAAGCTAAACTGATTAAACGTTAAAAACGATAATTAGCGCCTCTATTATCGCTAAAACGCTTCGCATTATCACAACTAATTAAAACTTTATAACCCTTCATTATCCACCTCTAAAACATCCGCACATACACACCCCCGATCCAAAAGCCACCCAACAAACCAAAAACACAAGCTGTCTGAAGCAGGCCGCGCGGCAGCCTCGAATTCAATCCCGGCAATGCCTGCGCTCGACGCGCCGGATAATTGACACTAATCAGGCAATTATATTCGTCTCGTTTACCCGCGCGAACAATCTCGGCAATGAATCTAAATTTGTCGGGAGTCCAGGAGCACAGCGCCGGCGCATAATTAGCGCTCGCTTTTCCCGCGCGGTAGGCTAATTGCCGTCGATAAATTTGACAGCTGATCGCTGCCGTTAGAAAGTCCCAAGTGTGTCTGTGTGTGTGTATGGTACATTTGAAGGCGCATGGCGCTTATACAGTTGAGCGGCGCGTGCCGCCGAGTTGTTATAGCGCGACTGAACTGTCGGTTGTGTTTGTGGGAGTGTATTGGTTGGTGCAGAGGTTGAGGATGTCGCGGTTTGGTCTGTGATGCGGGAGCTTCTGGGTGATAATAAGTATGCGTAGTTTTGTTTGTTAATTATTATGTTTGATTTGTTTGTTTAAAATTTGATGTCTCTAGGTCTATTTGTTTCTAATTCAGTTTCTAATTCTCTAAGTCAGTTTCTAATTTTTCATAATAAAAATCCATTTAATCAAAATCTTAATTTTCACTTCATGTAAGATATTGCATGATTTGCAAACAAAAATACTATAAATACTTAAATGGAGATGTTTCCTTGAAACAATAATACTGGCAAGTGAGCAAAATGCCAAACTTAACGTTTCAATGCAGCTGATAAAAAAAAAAAACAAAGAATACAGAATATAAAGTCCTAAAGCTCCTAGAGCAGTAAAGAGCGGTTATATTACGAGTGAATCAGATTATGTATCGCGAAGTGCGGTAAACAATGCGATCAGGCGAACTTCCTGCGCAGCTGCTGAGATCACACGATCGCAGGTATTGCGTTTCATTTACGACTATTGTCTTTTTTATCTCCTTCTCCGTTTCAATGAATGTACGCATCTAATGACAAAGCCAAGATAAAGGCTCTAAGCGTATCACTAAATCGACGTTGTTTATTTTTGACAGAGAAAACTTTATTTGAAGATGAATTACGTTTTAAAAGTCTTCAAATTGGAGACAATTGTTTTTGTGATTGCAGTTATAATAAAATTGCAATAATAAAGTTGAGTGATTTTTAAAAATACTTCTGGATTAAATGATTTATATTTGAAACGCTATTATAATAAGTTTATTAAGAAAATGACAAATAAAAATGCATGAATTAAGATTTAATTATTCGACTTTATATTATAAGAATAAATGATAAATTTATGCCGACAAGTTAATTGACCCCTCATGAGAAGAAATTGCGACTCGACAATTTTAATTAACTTTTGTGTATGAGAATTTAATCCAAACAAAAACTGGTTTCTGAAAGAATTAATTTAACTATAGTAAATAAGGCATGCCAATATATCGCCTCGTCGTATAACGTTTATACTTGCTTTTACTGCTAAAGGAAATTCCTTCACGATGACGAGATACAGTTAACAGGTGATTATTTAGTCCGCGCCGGAAGAAAATAACAAAAGCTCGGCGCATACTCGCCTCTAAATTTGCTCAGCTATCAAAGAACCAACAGAATCTACAAATAACCACAGTCTCTCGAAAAAACATTCGCTCGAAATCGAATTCGAAAATTCCTAATTCTCACACCCACCGCATTGAAAAAGAAACTATAGCCACCATAAGCATCAGAAGACGGAACTCGCTTTTCCTATCCCCCAGCACTTAAGGAAGCGCTGATCGCTATAAGCTTCTCTTTGACGTACGTATACACACTCGCGGCCGACTCTCGACGCGCAGCAAATTTGCATGAACCGTTAAATCGAGGTTAAGCCTCGATTGCGCTTGGGACACTTTCGAGAGCGCGCGTGTTGACACTCGCGCGACGGCTGTAGTATTTATCTCGGCGCGCGGCGCCGATAAACTAATTACGGCATCGGAGAGCTGCTCGAATTTTGCCGGAAGTACGAGCGAGGAGAGAGTTTCTTGAGCGCGAGCAGGTGTCGCGGCTCTGGCATTGCGAGCGCGTGAGGTCAAGGACGATTTTGCGATGCGTGAGGTGAGGAGGATGGAGGCTTGGATGGGAGCTGGTTGGGTGGTTTTGAGTTGAAGGGATTTTTGGTGATTTTCGGGGTTGATTTGTGTTAGTTTTAAACTGAGAGCTCTATAAATTATTCTTAAAATAGTGATGGTGATAGTATATTGAAATCTTGAAAGTACATAATTTACAAGAAATTTAATCCTTTTGTTCATAAGGATATCGCAGCTTTGGACTTGATATATCTTTTTGAATATTTTTGTAATCTGCTGTGAAATATCTTTTGTACCCAGCTCAAAAAAAAGGATAAAAAGGGTCATTCTACATTAGCGTTTACCTATGCTCTGGAGTAGCCAACTCTTTACTTTCTAGATGTTATATACATTTTTGAATTCTTACAGAAAAACAAATTTGAAAAAAGTGATTTTTTTTTATTTTTAAAGAAATAGCATAATAATTTATTAAAAATAGTGATAATAATTACGATTGCTTAACATATATATTGGTTTTTGAAATTGTGAAAGCAAGCTTTTACAAAGCGGAAATTAAACTCTTCTCTTATATCTGCTCCTACGTACAGTTAATTTTTTATTGCAACACGTAAGAATTAATAAAATATTCTTCCTCGAAGTAAGCAAACAATTTAATTTTAATTCAAGCTGGCCAATTAAAAGAAAAAATATTTTAAGTGCATACTTAGTAGTTGAATCTTACGGCTACATTACAAACATTTTAATTTAATTTAAGAAGAAAGCTTAAGCCTGATTTATTTTCGCCAGCAAGAAACATCTCTCTCGCATTCTCTCTCTCCCACTCTACCTTTGTAAAATTCTAATACAAACAATTAATCAGAATTATATTTTTTATCAATCGAAAAAACATGTTATTCAGGTCTATAACTTCAATATTGACGTCTATTTTAAACTTACATACACAGGCGCGTGCGCGGGGCGATAAGTTAAACCGTTGCGAGCAGCGTGAATTGGCATTTAAATTCAACGCACAAGTAATATACCTGTATACCGCGGCGCGTATATGCAGATAGAGCCCCGTGAATAATAAGTCAAACAGTTGCAATTCGAAGTCGGGCAGAGCTAAAAGGAGCAAAAGCATGTTTGGATTACTTCATCGAAACTTTCACAAAATACTTCGCTTGATTTTCGAGATTTATTTAGAGCCATTAATAACGTTTATAAATAAAGCATGGATATAATTACAGACGTAACCGGGAGAGAGACGTTAGGTAAAAAACTTTTACCATCGGAAAATAAAACGAAAGCAAATCGAATCGCTACTTTTCTAAACTCATAAAATAGCCAATATTTTAGTATCCGCGCGAATGTTTGGGAAATAAAAAGCGCGCACCGCAAGTGCAATGTTTGATTAAGTCTTTCCGTTTTAAGAGACACGGTAAATAAATTGCGCGCCGCGATTTAATGTAACGTACGGCCGCTCGAGAGCTCATGTCCATTATTTCGCACACGCACTTTGTATGGCAAATATTGCGCAAAACTTTGCACGCAAATCCAGGCTGGCCGATTCTTTGAAATTTTCAGAATGAATTTATTCGCTCGAGTCGCTCGGATTTCTTTTAATTTCGATTATTTGCTGGATAAGAAGGCGTTTTATATGCGCGTAGAATAAAATTACGATTTGATAAGTACTGTAGGTTGGGTTAAATTACCTAATCCATATACTCAAATGTGTATTTCAACTTAAAAATGTGCCATACTAGCATTTTGATGGGTAATAAACCGTGAATTTTTGTCAAAACACTCTTCTCTAAAAAGTGTTTCATAATCTGAAACACGAATCACTTGAAACACTTACGACGGGTAATGAAAATTAATTAGCCCAATGCTTCTTTCTCAACTCTATACTCTACATAATTTCATTCATTACCGATTAGTTCAGGAACTCTTGCTACACACCCCTCTAATCCCACGCAGAATTCGAACCCATAAAAAAAAGCCCATATAAACCCTAATCCTCGCCCTGCGTAAAAAAAAAAGATCCGTAATCCCGGCTCGATTTATAAGCCTGCATTCAGACGTCGCGCTTGCTAATTTGTCTCGCGTCTCGAGCGTGCGAGCGCCGGCGCTCAAAAGGAGAGAAATCAATTTCCTGCCGCCGGCGCATATTTTACGCCGAGCTAGCCTCTAGAGAGTCTGCGCTATCTGTACTCGTCGCGATTTCGATGTGGGTTCAGGTGGGGAAAAAAAATTTTCGATTTTTAGCGTTTACTTTTTTTTTTTATTTCTGGGGAAGAGTAATTTACGCGCGGCGTAAAAGTGTTGATAAGAATGAGGGTAATTGATTAATTATGGAGTCGAAGTGCGCCGCGGGTTTAGAAAATTAAGTGAGCTAAATGCGAGGCTTGGGATGCGAGACGTGTATGTAGGGGAATTATTTGCGCGGCTCTCGCGCGGTTAGCACAATTATGGTAATTGCGTCTTGATTAAATATCCTTTTTGGTTGGCAGGTAAATTTTAATGCGCTGTAGGAAAGTCGTAAATCTTAAAGTGTATTGTTTTTGTAATGATAAATTATTCTTCATTTAGGGAAACTTGTATTATTAGCTGTTGTAGATTAATAAAGTTATATCGATTATAGAATTTAAAAATACGAATATTGATTTTTATATTAAATAGAAATACAATAAGGAATAAATACAGGAGGGGTTAATATTGTTAGATTCCATACTGTATTCACTTTTTACTAATTTATTTAAAATTAAAGTTTATTTTTTATTTATAAAGTTTATTAAGAGTTTTTAATTCATTATATTTTATCTTTATTGCTTGCACTTTTAATAAAATGAAGTATTTTAACTACATTATACTTATAATATCAATATACACATTTGAACTTGATGAACAATTTTCATCCAATAGTTTCAACGGCCATAATAATCAGATCTCAATCAAAATCCGCGGCACATCTTCAAGAAATAATTTTTCGACAAATTTTCGCATCTTGAAGAGCTGAAATCCATTTAAAGCCTCGCTGAACTAACTAAGATGTTTAGAAAACGATTTATTTATTGTCGATTATCAAGACCATGAATCTCGAGGAATTATGAGCTTTCGAATCTCGGAATTATAAATCATTAATCTTTTTTTTAGCCGGGGTATATCAATACGGCTTTTGAATTATAGTTCATAATCGCGCCGCGAGGGGAACGCGAATAGAAATAACGAATGACCATAAATTTATATGTTTACTTATAATGAGCTTAACCTGTACATTCATTACTGCCGGCAGTGTGCGTGTGATTTTTCGACTGTCCCTTGCAGTTCGAGAGAGAAATAGAAGGAAAGAGTAAGAGAGTAGTATCGCTCGAACGTATCCTTTCAGTTACGCAATTATATTTTATATAGGCGTTACGCGGTTTCTCGCGGTTTTGTAGAAGCTTTAGGAAAAGTATAAAACAAATGATTATGTTGTTACGAAAACTGGAAGTGCGCAAATTAATTATGCGCGCCAGTACATTAATATACTGTACGTACGCTGCGTAATAATTTGTAATTTATGTATCCGCGGATTAATGAATTTATTCAATATTATTCGAAAATTAAGACAAACTATTTAGAAATTAATGTTTCACTCAATAATCGTAGATATATTAAATTACCAATATTATAAAGGATTTAAGCTTTTTAATCATTGCTTAATATTTTTCAGTTTCTTTCGCACTGATATATTAATTATATATTAATAATTATTAAAAGAAATGTATGACTCATTCAAGCTTCGTAAAAGTGCGCATTGCATATAAAATCATCTTTATAACATTCATTAACCTTCTATCAGGGATCACCAGATAAAAGATAGATTGTTCGATAACATAGGCATCAGTCTCATCACAGAATTCCTTCTTTTTTCCAAACTCTAAAAACCATATTCATTAGCCATAAAATTACCATATAAACACACGCCATCTTTAAGAATCAGCCGACAAAAGTAACAATGAGGAATCGATTTCTCAACCTTGGAGCGGAGGGACCATAATAGAAACATATCGAAAAGCGAAGAAATCAACCCTACGCGCTCTCGCCACTATAATTCAATAACAAGCCGAACAAAACAAGCGAACCAAAAAACGCGCAGCCGTAGAATTCCGCGAGCGCGCGACCAAGAGAATCAAGAGGTGTTAGCTCGTTACAGGGCTGCAATTACGAATCGACGAGGCCCGGCGAAATTGTAGGGTTCAGCGAGTGGATGCACGAGGCACCGTCATTTTTTTTTGCTTATTTTTTTTTTAGGGATGCTGGCTAGGATGATTGTGAGCGTGTGTATAAGTGAGCTGGTTGGGCTGTTGTCGACAGGAGGCCAACAAGGGGAGATTTTTCGTTTTTCGGGGTGTGGACGGAGTCTTTAGTTTTGGGAGGATAGCGAGAACGGCTTCATTTTTTTGGCAGTCTCGTCTGAATTTTCTGATGAGGTAATTAGGGGCTTTGGTGTAAGATTTTAGCTTTTCAAGGGCAACGGTGAGACGCTTCAAATTTGCGAATGTGAGATGACGGAGAAGTGTATTTTTAAGAGATTATGTGTGATTAAATAAATGATAATTATATTTTACTTTCAAATTTCTAAAAAGAAACAAGACAATTTGAAAATTTTTTACGTGCGTTTAATAGATAAGATGCTAATTAGGTTTTAAGTTAGTAGCCTAATAAGGTTTTAATTAGGGCCTATTTTAGGTGTAGCAAAATATTGATGATTAGGCCTAACTAATCCAACTTCTACTCTGAAAGTTGAAATTGAATTTTCATTTGATATAAATAATTAATTTACACATTTAAAGTTATTTAAATCGGTACTAACCATTAAACTCTTTTTTTAACTTTATCCTTACATTTTAAGAAAAAAAACAATCCATTAATTACCTGTTTTTTCAACATAAAAATAGCATTTTACAGCCTTGAAACTTGTTCAGTAATACTGCGAGTACGACTCCGAATGGCATCTCCCTTAAAAAGTACATTAAATGAATCAACGTATCCCAGGCGCAGGCAAGTTTAACCGAGCACTTCTCACTTCGAAAACTTCATGCTTGTCCCACTTAAAAGCTACATCACGTTCCACAAACACTATAAAAGCGCATCTTCGCGCGCTTTATTTCGACTTTTTGAAAGTTCCCCTCTCCTCGTCATATAAAACGCCTGCGGACGACAAGATCGAAAGTATACACACCGACGTATACATGTAGCCGCGCGTCTCAACTCAGCCGCAGACATGGCCAGCGTATAAATTTCCGAATGAAAGACGAGTAGAGAAAGAGGCATCGTCCGTGTATATATACATACATAAAGCCAGATGATTCCGCGATAATGTAGGTTAGGTTAATAAGACCTAACCTCAAACGTCACTCTTTCTTTCTTCGCGCGCGAAAAAGACTCGGCGATCGCTCGGCAAACAGTGTCAAGGTGAAAAACACGCCGGCGTCTTCATCTTTTTCTTTTTCAAAACAAACATGCAGACACGCGCGCGCGCGCGAAAAATGCCGACTCCGCGTGTAACGGCGCGGAGGCGCGAAAAATCGCGGGACCTCGCCGCTTCATAATTCAATTCTAAGCGGGCGTATAATTGAAAAAGCCGAGCCGCGAGGCGCCGCCGGTAATGGAACCGGTCGTCATCTCTCTCCCGACGGCTCTCTGCATCTCGCCTAGGCTGGAGCGAGTGAAAGGACGTGGATAGCGCCGTGTGTAGGGTACACGCGTGAATGTAATATGCGGTGTGTTCGTTGGTGTCGTTCGCCGATGACAACGCCGCCGCTGGCCCATTGGAAAGTAACGCGCCGTTTGGGACGTCAGATGGGTTTTCTGGACGTGCAGCAGCTTGACGCTGCGGATTTTTTTCTTATGTGAGGGGTATTTGTACGATGAGCGAGCTGATTGATAGGTGTTAATGGATTTGGATGAGGTTAGGATTTTTTGGCTGCTGGTTTCACTTTTATCGATAGCGAGTAAGGTGATCCGCTGCTGAGGGCCCCTTAAACGATCTAGAAAGTGATCCGCTTGTGGATAATCTGTTGGAGATAACACACTGACAGGTAAAAGGTCTCGTTTGATGTTTCTAGTCCTTAGAGTAGTAATAGAGAATTGTGTGCCTTGGGATTACATAAACCAATTTTCAGACTAGTTTTTAGCTGTTTTTTAATTATAGTTTATCAGATGTATTTTTTTAGAAACCAATTTTCTTTATCTTAATTTAATTAACATTACCAATCGTATAGAACTAATTTGTAAACGTAGAAAGATTTAAACTAAAAAAAACTTTGATAAAAACAGTTTTCAAGTAACAGAATATTATTTCATTAATTCTAATACCATTATTAATTTTATAAATTGCAACTCAATAAATATTTACTTAATTTGCCAATATTTATTCGAAAAAAAACTCCAAATCAAGATCTTTTATTTCTATCAAACAAAAATTCACTTCAGCCAAGCACCGTATAAACGCGCATTCCCAACAACATATAACACAGCACGTATTACTCAACGTTTCAAACAAATTCCACCCCAGCCAGCTGACTAATTTTTCCCGCGCCTAAGTGCCGATCGAATTACGCCGATTGCAGATCGAATCGCACGTGCGCTCGCCCGTCATATCCACAACGTCGGCTCTTTCTCTCCTCGCAAAAAGTACAAAGTACCGAGGCAGATCGACAATGGCGCACTCGCGCGCGACCGCACAATGCGAGCCAGGCGCGCGGAATTTGACGCGAACGCGTGCGCGCCTTTCTGCTAATAATCTTCATCCATCAATCTCCCTGGCTCCGGGGGAAGATAGCGAGCTCTCGTATAATATGTATAAAGCTTAGCGCGCGGCTCGAGGAACGTTATAACAGAAAAAAACGTGAGTGTGGCTTGTGCATATGGAGGATTCCGTATTGAGTGGATAAGGTCTGTTGCAGTGGTGATTTTAGACTGCACTTTGTTGATTGTGATAGTGTGTAATTAGATTCTGAAATCATTTTGTAGATAAGACACTCGTGAGTGTACTATAACAGGAATTTTATCAATTACAAACGTTCCAGTTTTCAAAACTACATCTCACAGCCGTACTTACGACGCGGAATTATCCGTATACCATTACGGCCGATCGGCTCAAAGAAAAAGCCAATTCGAGTTTACTCTCGATACGCGCTCGATTGTTCTCAGCTCCACTCAAGCCGGTTCTACCTGGTTCCACGCCCCTGCCTCGGCCCTGGCGGGTGCATTAACGCTCGCTCGAGATCGAAATCGGGAAAAGTATGCGAAAAATCGGCTTTTCACACCGGGAGAAGCTGCGCGCACGTCGTTCTCGCGAGCCGCGCGCGCGCGAGATGATCTTGTTATTGAGGCTGGAGTGGGCATGAGGATGCGAGAGTGGTTGAGATTGATGGCAGACATTTAGACGAGCGGGATTCTTGTTTTTCAGGATTCCAGGAGATGCACTTTCAGAGGTATACCGGTGTCATTGGCTGCGGTGTTAAAATTAAGGAAAATGGTTTTATTTGAGATATACAGTACTAGAGGTAAGGCTGATGTTTTTTGTGTAACTAATTTATACGGACGTCTAACTCTACTCGGCTCTTATCACTTATACAATTTTATCAAGGGTCATTATACGCATAAATCCCATAAAACCCGCACAACTTCATAAACATCCTAAGCCCAACCGAGGAACTATCAAATATAACCAAGTCATACACCTCAGCCATCCAAAAAGAAACCTCCAGCTCGAATTCCTCTCACACCCAGCCCCACAAGGAATCCGCATCGCTGCCCATCACACCACTGATACACAAAACTGCGATAAGTCACACACTCAAAACTCGAACTTGTCGCGCGTGGATCACACACAGACACACAAACACCTTGGAGAGGCACTTGCGCAGCGCTTTGAGCGATAGAGAGCGATGTGAGCGCGAATTTATCGGGCCTTTGTTCGCGCGGATTATTGTTTATTGTTTTACGCGTCTGCGCTGTTATGCAAAAGGAGAGCCAGCCGAGAGAGCAGTTTTGAGATGTGAGCGACAGCTAGAATAACAATTCGCTCGGCGCTGGATTTATATGTGCGCTCGGGCGCGAATGTGTCTGCACGAGGGTAGCCAGCGCATGGGTTTTGATATAGGACGGCCGTTCCAAGGTGTATTGAAAATAACTCGGGCGTGAATTGTGCGAAGTTTGCTTTGCTTGATTGCGCCGCGGGCGCGATTCTAGGAAGGCAGTTGCAAATAATTCGGGATTATTTTTTTAGGTTGAGCGATCGCATTGTTGATTTGTGAAATTTCTTGAAAAAAGAAGGTTCGGTTGAAAGTGATTAAGCTTTCCATTGAAAGTATAAAAGTTGGTTCGTAAGTTATTAGATTAAATAACTACGACTTTGTTGATCCTTCAGCAAATGGTACGCGTAGGTCGAATCAAGTTAAACCCAAGATCTATAAATGTGAGAAACATTTACCAAAACACGGCAATAAACTAAAACATAAACATTTCATTTAAGGTAGCACAAATCAAACTCGCACTACTTTTCTGCACTCTCGGCTCGCATTCCCCAATCCCAGCCGTTAACACCTACACCGATATCAGCCATATCTCAAGCAATAAACGAAATTATTTGCATACGCGCAAAATAACTCAGCGCGTTCCAGGTATATCCAGTCGATATTACGCAACTCTCTAAACCCAGCCAAAGCAGGGTCTTTATTAAAACGCCAGGGGGAACGACGTCCGGCAGGCTGACGGGCAACAATAGCCGATCCCAACTAGAATCGAGGGAAAGAAAAAGAGCCGGGAGAGCCAGGGGCGAAACCGGTGTTCTCGAGAAGGAGAGAGAGAGAGAGAGAGAGAGGATCGATTTATATACAGGGCCGTGCGATCGTCGCGGGACGAGGCAACAATGCGAGAGCGAGCCGAGCGAGGCATTATGCTGCGTCGGAGGCGCGTTAGAAAGTAGTGCAGAGGACCTGCGAGGCTATTTTCGCGGAGGATTTATGCGAGAGAGGCGCGAGGGCTAACGGATCGGTTACGCGGCCGATCGGGCACGTGCTTAAGGGAGAGGCTGTGTGTGTGTGTATACTGGGTGGCCGGAAATCATAGATTGAGAGGTGGGATGTTTGTGGATTGTGTAATTGTTGCTTTGCTCGAATAGTTATTGGTAGTTGGTAGCGATAAAGTTGGATGAGGATTTGTTTGTTTGCGTTATCTTTTATTGTTATTATTTTTTTATTATTTTTTATTATTTTTATTGTTATTGATTTTATTACGTTACTTTTGAGATAGGTATTTTAGATACTTGATTATATTTTCATAAGATTAAATTTAAAGAAATCTTTCTTTATTAAAGATATTCAATTGACAAATGCAATTTTTCTTATTATCGAAGAAATGCCTAAAATAATATGAAAACATTAATGAAATCTAATTAAAAACAATGACGCTCAGCAGCAAACCTCGCCCTAAAAAAACAATCCACTCTCTTCCCAAACAAACCTCACCACCCACACTCCGCATATCAAACCCCCAAATCAAAACACTCACAACTCCGTCAAAACAAATCCCCCTAACCATCTCCTCTTTCTCAAATCCCACCCCATATAAACCTCCATCTCCCAACACTCTCCACACAACACCTCCCGTGTCAATGGACTCTCGCTCGGCGGATCGATTATCATTGTTCGCTCGGCTTTCAATGCAAGGACGCTCGCAGCTCGCGGCGAGTCGAGAGAAGAAATTTTCGCTGGCGCGCGACTCGCGTAATGATGTAATGGGGAAGTGTCGCGCGAAAATTGGCGCGCTGAGGAGGCGAGCCGCATAAGTCACGAGGCTGTATACGCGTGGGCCCGAGCGCGACGTTTGCACGGATCACGTAACCCTGGTTATATGCGAGTGGTTATGAGCTGTGTGCGGTGATTTTGCGGAGGTGAAATATGTATTTGTGTAGGTTTTTCGCCGGGGCTCTCGCGTTTCTTGATCAGGTTGTTTTCGCGATGATTGATTATGCTCGTGCCTTTTCGGCCGTTTTTATTAGAATAAACATGGATTTTTCGTTGGCGGGAAACATGGAATGATTTGTAAGGAAGTAGTAATTAGTTCGCCGTTGCTTTGGTAGAGTTGTGAGGGATTATTTATATTTGTAAGTAGATGCAGTCCGAGAGTGGCAAGACAACGTGTTTTTTCAATTGAATTAGCAATCATTTACAGTATTTTGTATTCAAAATAAAGTAATATGTCTTTAGCTATGTCTTACAATTTATTTTGATACGTTTTAAACGGTTTGTCATTAGCTACTAAATTACTAAACACATAGAAAACGAAACAATACAACCGCTAATATAATACATAAATCGAACTTTTCACACTTTAAAACTTATTCACCGCTCCTTAACCCAATCCCACGCGTAATTAAACCTCCTTTCCTCACTAACGGTCCAATCCTCTCTACCTCAGCGCAAAAAACCTCTAATACCTTACGCAGTCAGCGCGTCAACCGATCACCCCCCCCCCCCTTAAAACATCCCCTTTTTTT
The DNA here is from genome assembly GCA_900480035.1 of Eupelmus urozonus. NCBI lineage: Eukaryota > Metazoa > Arthropoda > Insecta > Hymenoptera > Eupelmidae > Eupelmus > Eupelmus urozonus. The sequence continues at coordinate 40,836 of UELX01001001.1, forward strand.
CCTCGCTCACCCGTCGAGATCCTTACACGCATGCGCGCTCCCAGCTACTTAGTCCTCCATTATTTCTCATCGACGGCGACGTTTTCCGGCTTTTCAATTAACGTCGATTGCGACTAGAGTCAGGGCCGCTCTCCTCGCGTATAATTAAGCCGCGCGCCGGTAATGTAGCCGCGCACGCGCCTCTTTTTGCAGCGCCGGCTTTGCTGTAGGTAGGAGAGCCAAGCGGAGAAGGCGTCTGCAAAAGGGGATGCGCTTTTTAGCGGACAAGTAATTACCGTTTTCTTGCGCGAGTGAACGACAGTCGGGAGAGGCGATTTTGCAGTCTGCGCCTGTTACACGCTGTTCTTTCGGCTTTTTGCGCGGGCGCTGCTTTGAGGAGGCATTCTTCGGGTTGCTGATGTATTGGTGAGCTGTCATTGATGGGATTGGATTGGTTGAGTGAACGTTTGGGATGGATAATATTTAGGGATGATATACAGTGCCTGATACCGAAAAATTAAAATTATTAATTTCGATTGTGTGTACAGGCGATTGACAAAGTTAGCTCTTAAGATTATGTATTATATAAAAATTTATCGTACTTGAAGTAGTAGGATAGCTTATTTCAAATTGACTTGTAGTAATTACACAGTACTATACATTCGCACGTACGACTCCTCAAAAAATTAAGATAGTGTCATCGTAAAAACCCTAGAAATATACCCTCCACTTAACAAACCCATCTCTGCTCTATACAAATTTTCAAATGTCCCTTCACTCCTATATTCACCATCTCCCCCCAAAAAAACCCAAACCACTATCGTTAAAAACATCCATCCTCAACTCCCCACACAACAACCCGTCCCTTCCAGCCTCCGCCCGCGCTCCTCTCAGTCTTCCTCTCTCTTCCTCTCTCCTTTGTCACTGGCTACCTCGACGCGCACCTGTCTCGTCGCTTGCGGCCGATTTGTTTCGCCGCAAGGTCGCGTCCCCTCGATTAATCCTCGGCCTTTTTTCCCCTCTCCGTTAGCCAACGCGCGCGCCTGACGGCTGACAAATTTCATCCCGACTGTCGCGTCTTTTTCGGCTTGAAAAAGACCGGGGCCTTTAAACGCGGCAGGTGTTGGCTGTTCCGCGCGCAGCACACCGGGGGTACGAATGGCACTTCGACGAGAATGCGACGTGATTATTCGTTTAAGCCCGAGTGAATGATGAAGTTAATTTTGCGCGCCACGCTGCTTTCAGGCATTCTTGGGGATTCCTCGGGGCTTGGCGTTGGGAATTAATTTTCGAGCTGTTTAAAGATATGGGAGATGCGATAAGTTTGAGTGATAAGGGGATTTTTTTTTAGGTGGATTGTGGTGGAGGTATTGGAGATAAATAGCTTTGGGTTTTGATGTAATTAAAGTACTGATAAATTTACATGGAAAGGATCGTGTGAGAGCGGATTGCTAGGTTGATGCAGTTGTAAGGTTTGGTATAAATTCACTTTGAGCAGTAATTAAAGTGAACACTGATTTACTAACTACTAAGATTCCAATTAAACTTTTTCAAATGTTTTTTGGAATTAATTGAAGTTTTGGTTGATGGTTATATTTACTTGAAGCTAAATAATTTGTTTAAAAGCGAATGAAATTTCTAGATGAAACTACAAATTTTAAATAGAATATTTGATTCAATTTAAAAGTAAAAGTAGATTATCTTTGATTAATTTAATTTCGTTAGTGGAACAATTCTGTATACAGAGAAAAATGAATTATTTTGAATCACTAATAAATAAAACGAGTAGCAATAAAAGGTATACAAATTTGATTTATCGCATATTCGCTTATGTAACTATATAACTTTGATCACGCATTTATAACATTTTAATCAAGTTGTAAATTACTTCGTTCCTATTCCATCCGACTCTTACAAAACGTACAATAAAGTTACACTAATTACATTACTATACAAGCCACCATAAAAACGCACACTAATCCAAAACAACATAAAAAAAATCAAAACAAACAAAACCCTTGAATCTTCAATAACCAACCGTTCACCTCGTTTCGTCACCTACTTCCCAAAAAAAAAGACCGGATATCGCTCGCCGATTAGCTCTCTGGCACTTCGCCAGAGTTTTTCCTATCCACTTTTTCCCTTTTCGCGAGCTCATCACCAAGTCACGCGAAAAGGCAGTGAAATTGAGGCAGCTCGTCATTGACGATTCGTTCCGGCCTTGCCGTCAGACTCCAACGTGTTATTTCTTTTTCCGGCGCGTCGAAATTCCCGAGTTCGGTTTCCTTGAAGCGTAATTACACAGATTTAGCAGCGCGTAAAAATACAAACGGCTTCGCGGATGTAGACGCCGATAGCCACTTGCAGCGCCGGTCCCTCGCCCGCGGAAGCTTATTTCGGGCCTTCGGAGTGTGCTTTTTAAAGACCGTTTGTTTTTTATTGCGTCAAGAAATAGGAAGTTCCGGAGGTTTTTTCGAAAAAAACGAAAAGAAGTAGAGACGATGAATACTGAATGAAACTGAAAAAAATACCGGTTTATTTTTAAAGAGACGAGTCTCGGCTGGTAAACAGCTGACTGCTTCACGCAAATAGAAACGTTTCGTAAAGTGTTCAAACTGTTTCTCTAGTGTAATTACTTGCCAAACTAATTACTACAGATATTATCTAATACGAAAATACTGCATTCTAAGATGAATCATCCTCTTCCCCAAACAAACGCCAGCAACGCCTCACTCTAACCATCCTAAACCTAACATTAAAAAAAATCACCTTCCCCAAAAACATTCCGAAAATCAATTTTCCACGGTCGCCAAAAACACAACCGGCGCTTCTCCCCATATACCCTCGCTGTCATTTCACGCCATTTGCTCCAATCGCCGTAAATAACGGCATGATAAAGCGCCAAGCGGCCAGTCGGATTCTTCCGCGTAAACGGCCGGCAGTACGGGGAAGGAGGCGGGGGAATCCGTCGCGTTCGTTTAACGAAAATGAATTTATGAAGCGAAGATCGACAGTGGCGCGGCCTTCTCAATTGGCTCGATGACGGGCGTTTTAACGCGGACAAATGCGCCCGGGAGAGTGGGCCAATAATCGCTTTCCGACGGCTGCTTTTTTTTTCTTCTCGCTCTTTCTCGCTTTCGCTCTCTGGCGCCCTGAGAGTACGAGGGGTATGTCACTGTTTGCGAATATCCATGCAAATCGGTTTTTGATGAGTGTAGTTGGGGGAGAGAAAGTGTTTAATTGTTGCTGCGGATTTTATGTTGCTCGCGTTTTGAGTCCCTCTGATCAAATGAACAATCTCAATCTTATAAATTGAAATTATACGTGATTCAGTGCTTGCAACTCTAACGTGATTTTCATTTGATTTAGAGATTAAACGATCTCAATACCGTCCCATTAGAGCACGAAAGAGCAATTTCTTTTTCTTCTATCCTTCTCCGCCTTCTACATCCCTCGTTTAAAAGGCGCATGCCTTGCATTAGACCGCGCGCAGAGACCTTGTCAATCAATGTATATACAAGTTCTGCATTGATTGCCATTAATAATTTTCGATATACAAAGGAAGTTTAGAAGGGTAGCGATTTTAGGATCGCCGAGTCATAACCTATAAATACACGAAGGCTACCGATCGCGGAGAGAAAGAATTATTGTTGCGCTCGGCTTTTAGAAGAAAAGAGAGACTTAAGTGCTCGCCTAATCTTATCTGTTTCGTTTGAAAAGCTTTGCTATTCGCGCATTGCGTTTCATGTAGATTCGCAGTGTTCATTTGTTTTACTTATCGCGAAAGTCGGAGTTATAGACAATCTTGTCGAGTAAACGACGTGTAAATTGATGTTTTATGGACAATTAAGTATCTGAACAATTAACGTTTTTGTCTAGAATGATAGTGTTAGTTTAGAAAGGTTAAGAGACCTTATAAGTAATACTATAAAAACCTTTATAGAAAATATTTTTTGCTTTATTTGGAACAATCTATACAAATCAGATACGTAATAACAAAATTTGGATGTTAACAAAGAAAGAAGGGCTTTTTAAAAGTTCATTTCACCCGTCCGCGGATCCAGTCTTTCCTAATATCACAAAAATAAAAAATTCAGAACCAAACTTGCTTAAGCAACCAAAACCATCTGATCCGATATCGGCCGCAGATTTCTAAACTGGTGAAAACCCGCGACTCTCACGCACCAGTCTATGTGTCAACCAACCTCGTCAATCCAGGCGAGTAATCAATCCTCGGATCGCGTGCAGCCCCAAAAGCCAGCGCGGTCGCAGTATATATAGAGGCGTTGGGATTCGGCTGGCCGCATCCGAAAAAAAGTGTCTCATACGGCGTGCTCTCAATGTGTTTATACACATGGTTCACATATGCGTGTACTTGCAGTTATATGCGAGTATACGTAAGATATGGTTTTGCAAACGTCGTGGTTTGGGCGAATTTTCCTGGTAACTCGCGTCGGCGATTGCCAAGCGGAATTTTGCGCAATCGTCGGTTTCGAGGGGTATACTTGCGTGATATCGGTTTTATTCAGGGTGATTCTAAGATAAGGATGGATTCGCTGAGATTTGGATGCTGTTGAAGCAATCGATATTTTGTCGATTGGATTTTTCGTGATAAACAGTCTTCCTGAAATATAACGAAGGAGGTAATAAATTAGGCTCTGAGTAGATTGCCTAATTTATTCCTCCTTACAATCAAATCCTCCTTACAACTAGATAGCAAAAGACTAGTTTAAAACCAAACGAAACCCAAAAATGTTCTTAGAAAAACGATCACTTCCCAATATACCTCAAACCAACCTCTATACCTCCCCCCTCTAACTCTAAAAACAAACCCAACAAAAAAAAGAAATAATCGGCAATCAGCATCCCATCAAGCCAGCGCCGATATATCCCCAACGCATAACCTTTCGCCTCCCCGCGCGCGCATCTCCGCGCTCTCAGCTATCCCAAGCGGCCATCTGCCGCGAAATTCCCGGGGCTTTTTTCGCCTCTCTCTCTCTCTCGCGCTTGAGCGCTAGGAAAAAAAGCAAGCGGATCTAGGTATATGCAGAGGCGAGAGGCGCGAGGAATCTCGCGGCGGCCTCGTTATAAGCGCGTCCTACTATCGCTGCCGGCGCATCTTCCCTCCTCCTTTGCCGGAGCCAGGGCCGCCTTTTATCGCGCGCGCCTAAGCCGATGAATGAATGGGATGCTACCGTTTAAGGCGCCCCTTTAGCCTCGCGAGTGTGAGATTCGAAAAATATTGGTTGGGGCAAGATGGGGATTTTTTGTTTCTAGGGTTGCGGGGCCTTTCACTTTCTGTAGATGGCGAGGGAATGGAGCTTTTTGCGCTGTGTTTGATGGCGGTTATTTGTTATTAGATGTTTGTTGAGATTTAGGTTTTTAGATTGTTTTTGTGATTGTTTAGGTGAAAAAATAAGGTAATTTTTGTTGAAGGATGCAGCTCATCATCACACATCATTTATCACATGTTTCATAATTTTATATTAAAAGAAAAGAAAAAAATAGCAATGTATATAAAATTATATAACTAGTATATTCGTTTACGTAAATTATGAAGTGATGTTTGTTTACAGGGAGAAAAGAGCTTGCAGTTTCAATGCTGCACTCTAATCAAGTGGATGAGCGAGGTTTATAAGTTTCATAATTGCGCATATCTTGCATTTATAACAATTAGCTGACGCAGAGTATTATTGACAAGCTCTGTTTATAAACATTGTCTTATATAAGTTATTTTTGGGTCAGCTGTATTCAATGCAAATTAGATGAGAAAATTTCTTTTTTATTACATTTCAAAAGAATTAAAGCACGTTTGCTTACATTCGGTCATTCAACTTGCACAAATCAATACATGTATTATATAATTAGCAACTCAGATAAAAAGGCTTTTTCTTATTTTTTATGTTGCAATGTATATAAATCATAACTATACAGTTTACCACCAGCAAGCTTTCAGTCACCCAATTCCCACATCCGCAATTCCGTCCTCCCCCCAAAATTTCTAATTCCCCCCAAAAAAATACAGCTGTCCTTATAAATAACCCATCGTAAAACCACTCATCCTCCTCGACCTCTACATTATCGACAAGTTCCCACACGTCGATCCTACCAACTCCAGCTTATCTCCCACCTGCCACGGTGTGAAAACTCGTTAATTCCGCTCAATTTAGTCCTCTGGCCGCGTAAAACCTCGTGTGTAGCGCCGAGCTTGTATCTCTGCGCTTTTTGTAACGCTAGAGTGAGAAGCAAAGATTGAGATACATCTCGGCGAGAGTCGGGCCCTATAAAATCGCCGGCCCTTTTCGAGCCTGTAAAATGATACTCGCTCAGCCTTGACAGTGCGATGAGAGGATCTTTTATACGGATTCTGCCCTCTAGCTGTTACAAGCCGAATCGAGCGCGGGATTATTTTTATGGCGTGAAATAAGAGAGAAGCGAATATCAGAGGGGGCAAGCTCGACTTCACACGTCTATGATGGCTGGGAAAGTGTTTATGGAATTATGGATTTTTATGAGGTGATGGATTATTTTATTGTTACGGGCGGCTCGGAATGTCTTGGAGATGAGCAACACTGAGTGTATTAAATTTGATAGAAACAATAAAAGCTTAAAAACATGACAGTGAATATCTAATTAAAAATGAAAGTTTAATATATTTTTCTATACTTTGCATTATGTGCATATGAGTAGATACATGACAAGTTTGGTAAGACTATGCCACTGTATCATCACTTACTTAACTAGCTACACCACATCCACAAAACTCAACATTAAATCATTTTTTAATCCTCACCATCACTAACTAATCAACCCCACCTGTTGAATGTCCCCTAATCCCCCAACCCAACCCACCCACTTCCATATCCTTCCCAAACCCACCGAAACCCTACAACCATCCTCAAACCCGTTAAACCACGATCATCATCCGGTCTTTCCCCAAACACATCCAACACCGCGGCCCAACGCGTCCGCTCACCGCATCTCTCGCATCGGCCGGTGCACGCGCGAGCGCATATACATGCACACACACACACAGGCGCACATGCACACGCGAGAGCAGCGAGCGCTCTTTAGAAAGTTAAAGGAGGCCGGCCCCAGCACGAGGAGCGCGTTTTCACTTTTTATTGTGTCCCGCCGAGCTGATGACCCCCGGGACACCGAGAGTTTTATGGAGGCCCGCTCGATCGGGGTTCGTTTTTCATTTTACGTGGGAAATGGGGAAAGGTCGACCTTTTCGGCCGATGGCTTATTTTTATTACTCGGGGATAACGGTTCGCTTGGCTTTTTTTCTCTTTAATTATAATGCGATCGATTTGTTTTGCTTCATATCGCTTCAAGTATGGCTAATTATTTTCGCGCACCAGGAAGCGATCGGGCTGAATTGCCGCGGTAATTTTACCCTTAAATCAAAGATTTTGAAGTTACATACTCGCAGACATAAACGTAAACATAGTAACCGGCGAAACGCAATTAAAAAGCCTCGTTCCAGCTATCTCAACCTAGCGTCGGGCTCTACAACAAAACGAAAAAGGCCGCTTATCTCTCGATGATTTCAAGTGTCAGCGAGAAATCGGAAAATAATTCTGTCGTAAAGGTGAAAAGTGAAAACCGATCCTGTCGTCGGCGCCGCGTTTATGCGCTTACATATATTTATGTACTCGCGCTGCAGGAAGCGAGCTCCCATTTGGCAGGTCGACTCGTCTCGTCGAGATCTAAGTAGGCTCGCCGAACGATAAACTTGAGCGAGAGAGAGAAAAAAAAGCGTGCTCACGTATCTTGAGATACTTAGGCTCCCGGCTACTTTTTTTCTCGCTTTGCTCGGGTTAAGTAATCCATAAATAATTGCGCCTGATAAATGCTGAGATGTGACACTTATCTCGTCGATGTGTGTATCGGTTCCTGCGCCGAGCGAAATTAATATGTTTGCGCGAGAAATGCGCCGCGCGCGGCCTAGGCGCGCAGGAAGTAGTTACGGATTTGTGCATCGGCGTGTGTCTGTTACTACTTATTATTACGGCGAGTATTTCATGCACTTTTCCAATTACTGTTTTAACTAATTCGTCGCTTTTTTCCTCTTTTGCGCTGAAAAGGGTACGGGGAAACGTAACGGATAGTTAATAAAGCGAGAGATATGAATAACGCGAGTAGCGAAGTAATTAAATTGTCAATGCTGGATTTTTTATTTTTAGATTCCCGCGGTAATTTTAAAATACTTATGTAAATAAGTTCCGAGCGAGATAGTCAATGAACGCGACAATCAGACAAGCAAATTTTCCAATTAGTTTGTAATTGTCGCGAGCTAAAGCGGATTTTTGCGCCTCTAAAAATTATACGAGCGCGCGAGAAAACGCGAGCTCCGTGAGGTGGCTCGATCTTAATTAATCCAATTAAGCTAAGCCGTAATTACGCGCCGAAAATAGAAACCTGATTGCCTCGGCGCGAAACAAAGCAAAACAAGATTTAACAAAGGAGGAACAAAAGAGCGAGGTATAAGTGACAGGTCGCTTGGGTAAAGTACCAGCGTGAGTGATTTGTCAAAATTTAGGAGTGTTCTTATATCAGAGGGTATGTGTGTGCGTTTCGGTTAGTGACTTGTTTTGAAAATTTAAACGTTTTTCTTTAATCAGCCCCGAACTTTTTCTTATCATTCTATTTTATTTACTTAACTATTCAAGGTTTCTAAACATTCTTAAATGTACTCTAGCAGGCTATCATAAACAATAACTTAACGTTAATAGATCCAACACTACTAAAATTTTCCAAAGCCAAAACCACAATTCCAAAACCGAAAACCCCTTAAACCAAAGCCAAGCGTCGCTCCCCATTTCCCAACATCCAGCTCGCTCCTCCTTAATCAATCCAATTAAGCCTAAACCCACACCTCTATCTCTCCTCGCCTCCCGCAGCCTCAAACACCGGCAGCGCGGTAGCCACTCTCAAGACAGATAGCCTCCCTCTCCCTCTCTCTCTCTCACTCGCTCTCAAGATGACACCAACCTGATTTGCCGACCCTGGGGCCGCCGAGGACGACCACCCTGATCCTGTTGACGTTGGTCATTAGCCGCTGTCTCTTTCTCTCTCTCTCTCTCGCTTCTTCTCTCTCCTCTCTCCCTTCGTCCTCTCTTCTCTCGTGGGGGGCGAAAAAGAAGGGGAGAGCCTAGGTGTCGTCGGGACGCATGGCGCGAGCCGGCCGGGCGCGGGCGCGTTCACTTTCACGCTCTTCTACAGAGCCCCGGCCTTTTTTGCATCCACGGCTACGAGGACAGTGACCCACTTGCGGTAGCAGCCCGGCATGCAACGCCGTAGCTTCCTTTTTTTTTTTCTTGAAGGGTTGCCGAGTTTTGGAAAGCCGCGCGAGAGACGGACTTATCGCGAGAGCGAGCCGACAGGAGTTAATGGAGCGGCCGAGGCGGCGCGCACACACGTGCGCCGCCGATTCTTTTTTCTCTCTTGGGCTGTGCACTCTGGGCTGCTGCTCTCCGGGAGCTGCGTTTGCCGATTTTCGGGAAATCGGTGGGGATAAGGTTCGTTAGCGATGGGTTAGACGAGACAGCCGGCGAGTATCGTTATCGCAGGGGCAACCGATTTTTCACTTTCCGGCCGGCACTCCCGATATGGTCCCGAGGATCCTCGGCTCGTTCAGAAAACCGCGGCGACAAGTCGGCACTGTCCTCGGAAAATCGGCAAGTTCAGCGTCCGAGCCTCGCTGCTAAGGCCAAGTCTAAGCATGTAGAGCACCGAAAACAACAAACACTCGCGCGCACGTATACGGCTTTTTGAGGCAAGCTATCTCTCCCGCTCGTTCGTCCACGGCGCCCGAGCGTCAGCGAGCGACTGACCGGACCGTCTGGCTGCTGCTGCACCTTCCTGCAGCGAGCGCCGGGGTCTTTCGAGTCTCCGGCAGGTGGCAGCAGTTCGCGGACGGGCCGGCACGTGCGGCGGCTGGGTGAAAGGAGGGAGCGTGGGTGGGTGAGTGCGGCCAGGTGACAAGTGCCGAGCGTCGCGGATGGGGGGATGGGTTGGTGAGTGTGGGTTCGAGGATGTTGGAGAGATGGTTTTTTGGCTAGGTGGATTTGGTTTGAGAGAGAGCTGGGGGTGGGGATTGTTTTGTGATTGTTGGGTTTTTGGGTGGATTGATGCAGATGCGGGGCAGTAGTGTGTTGATTAGTTCGTGTTATTTACCGACAAAAAATAATTTAACACTTTTAGGGTTTTATTAAAGACGAGGATGGTTTGAGAGTATAATGGTTGAAAAAATAACGGAAAAAATCTCTCTATGTGAACTAAGAGTGGTAACCGACGTTCATTCATTTATTGTAATCAATATTATGATATATTCAAAAAAAAAATTAATAAAAATAAATCATATTTTAATTAATAAGACACCAAATACTCAATTTTTTTTAAATGAAATTTTCTCTATTTATATAAGTAAAATAATTCTTATTCAATATTTATTCAGTAGAAACAGTCAGGCTGACGAACTTTAAATATAATTAATTGTTTTTTTTTGGTAAGTTAATATTTTTATTTTTTATATTACCAAATGGAATTTGATTTATAAAAATAATTGTTAACAAAATTAACCGACTTACACAAATTGTTTACTTAAAATATTATATAAAACATTTTATTTTGTATAATCTTTCAGACTTTTTAATGACAGTATGTAGGACTTTTATTAATTATTATAGTTAGTTGTGGTCCCGTTCTTTAAAATATAATGTACTTCATGTTTTGTAGTTCACGTAACTGTTTTGAACTACACTCATAATAAATTGTACAAGCTTCTACTTTTGTCTAAGTGTTCTATATAGTAAGTATTAGCTATTTCATTTTATGATCAATTTGTATTTTTCTTGATAATTAATGTGTATAATAATTTACTATTTATTACCTATTATTGACAACACTGTAATATTCACACATTTATTACTGTCATATTTAATAAACCAATTTTCAACTTTATTATCAATTTTCCACGTAAATAATAATAAAAATAGTTCATATAATATTTTTCTTAACTTTTAATTATGAGAATAACGTTCGTCTGGCCGTACTTAAAAAAAAAAATACAATCAAATCTAAAATAATTATTTTAAAAGAAGCAGAAACAGTAAGAAGAAAGATTTAACAAAAGACGAAAACTCATTGTCTGAAGCAAACAGAATACCGTCATAGTAAAAGAAAGATCAAATTTATAAAATATTATTGTCGCCGCGAAATTGAGGCCGAGGTTAAATAATTTATAAACGTTTTTGCGCCAGCGCGTCTTCAATTAATACACCGTATCATTTATTTATTTGTCTAAAAGAATGTCGATCTTAGCAGAATGCTCGATGAGGTACCAAGCGTCCGCGCGTAAATATTGCATAATCCACGAAGCATAGTAAATGAAATCGCCAGAATGTTAAACACGTGCTGCACCCTCGCTCGACGTTTTTATTGTCTTTAAATTCCTTCCGATTTACTATACGCTCTCGATATAAATAACAAGTTCCGAACTTTCGGTTAGTAACTTTATTGTAGGAGGAAATCCCGGCTTCCAAAACTTTACGATCTTCGAAAATATATAATCGTAGTGCACGAAATCCGTCCGAAAAGAAAATAAACAGAACGTTTAAAAATCAAAGCACCTTCGCATACCGATTGGAAAAAGCTCAATTAAACTGCGAATAAGTATTCAGGTTACTTGGTCACGTACACGAGTGATACGTATATATTATAATTTAGCGCTCGCGGATCTCGCGGAGTTGCGGGAATAAATAGCGGCGGGGTGAGTTGCAGTCGCAGCGAACTTGGAAATTTGAAGGATTTAGTAGGGGTGTTGAGTTTGAGTATGGATATTGAGTGACGGGTTGCATATAAAACTTTAAATAAAATATTTTCTAATAAAAGAAAAATTGGAAAAAAGAAAAGAGCTTAGAGAAATTAAAATATATTTTTGTTAGACAAGTGAAAATTTGTGCTTTCTAGGTAAGAAAGTTATTTCAAGTCAAAAATAAATTTATTTCTGATTCTTTGAATTTTTCAAGGAGATGGACGAATGCTTCAAAGGCAAAAGAACAGAATTAAAAGTTAATATTATATTGTACTTTTTTCACGCTGAAACGAAAGGAAAACTTTTTAAATTATATTATTTCTCAGATATGTAAATCTGATACCAAAACATTAAAATGCTATTATTTCTTAAAATAGCTACTTTCAACAATTTCATTTATTAAATTAACTGACGTATTTATACTATTCACGTGTGAATAATTATGACTATAAAAAATAAATGAAACTAAAAGGGAACTCGCTAAAAATAAGATTCTTCGATCCGAAATGTTAAAGCAAACGTTAAAAATTTCAAGTTTTAAATGTTACTTCTTAAATGATCATATCTGAGTTTTTATACTTCAACACAAAAAATCAGTATTTTCTTTAGCCTCGTCCTCGAACTGAAGTAAGTATAAACAATTCATTTTACTCCGAAAAAAGAGAAAATAAATTCTCAGGGTGTCGAGTGCTTTGTCTTTCGTGAAGAGGCCATGAAATACCGTGAGTGAAAATTTAAGACTAATTGTAAGTGCAAAGTCTACAAAATGTGTTATAGCAAACAGATTTATCCAGTGATATTTCATTATTTTTTTCTTCGCTCTAAATGAAGTATTTGTATTAATTGTCAAATTAAACTAATAAGAAAAGTAGTGAAAATGGTTTCGGGTGACGAGTAATAGTACATTATGCACCAAGGGAGTAAAGTCGTATATTATTCCCGAGGGTGTTTTGCTGCCCGAGCGAAGCGCGGGCAGTAATTACCCGAGGGAATAATTGACTTTACTCTCGAGGTGCATATAGTACTTTATTCCCACCTTAACTTTGGCCACTTATTTAATTTTTTCAATAATTTTCTATTTTTTCTTATAAAAATGCTGGCAGGGAAATAATGGCCAAGGAGGGAAATAGAGGCCCATTATTCCCTCCTAGGTCATTATTTCCCTCCTCGAGTTTTGCGGGAATAATAGACCATTTCCAGCGTGTCTT